>SJYX01011335.1:79633-89761 GCA_006410675.1 Oreotragus oreotragus | reverse complement strand
GATGGGCTGGGGGTGTCCCTGGAAATAGAAGAAGGGGGGCACAAATTCACTTATAGGAGAGTCAGTAAGGACATCATGGGGGAGAAGAGAGATCAAGCCAAACCATTCTGCCCCTACTTTAAATATTTTTAAGGAGTAGGTGATACCAAGGAGTTAGATTTGCCTAAAGGGGCAGCAGAGGGCTTCCCTGATAGCTCAGTTGGTAAAGAATCCACCTGCAATGTAGCAGACCCCGGTTCAATTCCTGGGTTGGGAACATCCACCGGAGAAGGGACAGGCTACCCACTCCAGTCTTCTTGGGCTTCCCTTGTGGCTCAGCTGGTAAAGAATCCACCTGCAATGCGGGAGACCTGGGTTCCATCCCTGGGTTGAGAAGACCCCCTGGAGAAGAGAAAGGCTATTCATTCCAGTATTCTGGCCTGGAGAATTCCATGGACTATATAGTCCATGGGGTCACAAAGAGTCAGCCACGACTGAGTGACTTTCACTTTCACTTTCACAGGGGCAGCTGACAAGACAATTTTTTGGCAAGGGACCCAGAAACACAGAGTCACAGGTCACCAATTCAGCTGGGCTTCAGTACCATGATTTTGAAGCTCTCATTTTAAAAACTGTTAAAGCAGAACAAATTCTTTATTGTCCTCTGTTAATGTACACAGTATTTCTAGAATAATAAACATCACCGACTCGATGGACTTGAGTTTGAGTAAACTCCGGGAGATGGTGAAGGACAGGGAATCCTGGAGTTTTGCAATCCATGAGGCCGCAAAGAGTCAGACACGACTGAGTCACTGAACAAACCGCCACCTCTGTGAGCTGAGAGAGGGAACCACATGGATGAGAACTTATTCTGGATACACGTCTAGACTCCCTAAGCCAGTTAATGTGTATCCTGAGATTCAAGCAGAGAGGTATTTGAAAGTTTATCTTTCCTCATTACAAAAGTGATAACATTTTCATCATGGAAAATGGAAAAGTTGAAACTGATAATAAAATGTCATTTCTTGTCCATCAAACAGGAAAAAACCGAAAAGCCCAATATCACCTGTCTCTTATACACATCTCACCTCCCCCCCCACATCTTCCCTCCAGATCATCCCCATACACCAGCCCCAAGCATCCTGCATCCTGCATTGAACATAGACTGGCAATTCATTTCTTACATGATAGTATACATATTTCAATATGGTTTATCACAAGATATCAAAATAGTTTCCTGTGTTGTATACTAGAACCTTGTTGTTTATCTGTTCTCTATATAATAGTTTGCATCTGATTCATTTTTTGAAATAGAAATAAGACAACTCTTCCAGACTCACCTAAGGAACCAATATGCATATTAATAATAATTAAAGATTTTCAAACATGTCATGTGATTAAAATGATTGGACTGTCCTTCCAATTTGACATGGCTGATCTGTGCAAATATAGGCTAGCCCCTCACAGTGGACCAACCACATCATCATCCTGCAATTCCTCTTTAACAATGGTGCTTCTGGCCTCATAAGTGACACAGAACAGAAAGAACTTGAGTATAAACACTGTACACATTAGCATATATTTTATGACTCATTTGGAGATTTATATTGTCAGAGTACTAACACACTTCATTTAATGTTATGTTTTAATGAGATAACTGCATTTCTAACTATGACTGTTTCTCAAAAAAACTTTTTTTAATTGAATGTCACAAAAAATTAAAGAAAATGAATTTACAATGATTTAAATCTCAGAATTCTATCTATAGAAAATATTTCAAATGAAGTGTATCCAGTATGTTAAGTAAGTACGACATGGATCTGTGATCAAAATGCATCAATAATTCTCTCTCCGTGCATCTCTTTAAACTTTCCCCACTGGAAAATTTACTCTTCGTCTGTCCCTGTAAGAAAATTTTTAAAGATCTGTGCATCTTCTACTCACTCTCAGATAACAGACAATTCTAGAGTTACCATAGATTGCAAATAGCCTCAAATCAAAATTTAGGTTTTTCATTCCCTTATACTAAAAAAAAAAATCTAATCTCAGTTTAAACCTTCTCTTCTCCTGAGATCTGAAACCTAAATGAAAATAATGCCTGGTTTTCTTCTTCTCTCATCTTCCTGCTCACTATCTACCCCTACCTCTAAATGCACTTGCATGCTACCTAGGATAAAAGTGAAAGTCGCTCAGTTGTGTCTGACTCTTTATGACCTCATGGACTATACAGTCCGTGGAATTCTCCAGGCCAGAATACTGGAGTGTGTAGCCTTTCACTTCTCCAAGGATCTTCCCAACCTAGGGATCGAATCCAGGTCTCCCACATGGCAGGCATATTCTTTTTTTAAATATTTTTTAAATTTATTTATTTATTTGAATTGGAGGCTAATTACTTTACAATATCGTAGTGGGTTTTGCTATACATTGACATGAATCAGCCATGGGTGTACATGTGTCCCTCATCCTGAACCCCCCTCCCACCTCCCTCCCCATCCCATCCCTCAGGGTCATCCCAGTACACCAGCCCTGCTCAGGGCATCAGCCCTGTCTCATGCATTGAACCTGGACTGGTGATCTATTTCATATATGGTAATATACATGTTTCAATGCTATTCTTTCAAATCATCCCACCTTCGTGCACGCAGATTCTTTACCAGCTGAGCCACAAGGGAAGCCCAAGAATCCTGGAGTGGGTAGCCTATCACTTCTCCAACATATATTCTCAACCCAGGAATCAAACCAGGGTTTCCTGCATTGTAGGCAGATTCTTTACCAACTGAGCTGAGTGAAGAATGGTAGGACAATTTAGAGAGATAAGTCTAGAACAGATCGGGCGGGGCTTGGTAAGTTCTTCCTTTCTGGTTCTGAAGATGTTACATCTGAGTGGGTTTAACGGGGTGCTCTTGAGGCTCCTTGGAGTTTCCTCTCTGCATTTCCCTGAACTAAAATAGATACTTTTTCAGTTCCTGGGTATTTGGTAAATCCAGCCTCTTTATACTGAGACTTCCCTGCAATCTGCAGACTTCACAGAAGAGAATTGAAGTTGATCCCTTTCTGACTGTCTCTGTAGTGTGGGCCACAACTGCCTGGGAAATACTCATGCATCCTTTGACTCAATAAACTCTTGGACTGTTCTCAACACTATACCATTGACTGTCCTGGTTCTTAAAACAAAGCAGCCAAGTCAAACTTTCCCTTGTTTGGAGGTTTCTCCCTGTCTCCCAATGTTCCCCAGAGGCCTCTGAAAGCCCTTCTCACTGCAGTGGGAGTTGGTGTAACTGCACCCTATCCTTTTTCTCTAGCATGGTTCAAAAGCTTCATAAGAGCATGACTACTCTGGCCAAAATTCTTCCTTTTTACAGAATCCTCTGGCCCTCTTTTAAAAGTTTTCTGACCTTGTAAAGCATCTAAGAGTTATAGGACAGAATCCCTCTCCATTTCCATTGCAAATTCTTCATATTTGGGCCAGCAGGGGGTGAGGGGTAAGTCTTGTCTCATAATGTTTTGGTATCCATAACACCTCAAATGAAACTAAAGCTAGTCTGTATTGTGAGTAACAGTATAGCTCAGTTACTCCATGTATTCAGTTCAGTTCAGTTCAATTGCACAGTCGTGTCTGAATCTTTGCAACCCCGTGGACTGCATCACTCCAGGCTTCCCTGTCCATCACCAACTCCCAGAGCTTGCTCAAACTCATGTCCATCAAGTTGGTGATGCCATCCATCTTACCCTCTGTCATCCCCTTCTCCTTCTGACTTCAATCTTGCCCAGCATTAGGGTCTTTTCCAGTGAGTCAGTTCTTCTCATCAGGTGGCCAAAGTACTGGAGCTTCAGCATCAGTCCTTCCAAAGAATATTCCAGACTGATTTCCTTTAGGATTGACTGGTTGGATCTCCATGCAGTCCAAGGGACCCTCAAGAGTATTCTCCATCACCACAGTTCAAAAGCATCAATTCTTCAGTGCTCAGCTTTCTTTCTAACTGAGCTATCAGGGAAGCCCGACTCCATGTAGGGCAAATGGAAAAAAAATAGTATGAAAATAATGAACTTTGACATCTCTATATAAATTGCTTTTACTCTTGAGCTTTTGTGCTGTCTTAGCTCTTCAACATGAAGTCTCCATTGTATTAACATTTCTGTACAGTCCATATAACATTGAATCAACTTTTTAGCTCTTTCCTTCTTGATTTGCATCAGAAGACAAAGGATATTAACATCTTTCTGACATCTAAGCTTTTGGGGCTACCACTGAGGTTATCTAGTTTCAATTCTGTATCAAGTGACGAAACAATGCTGTGTTGTGAATTAAATAGCTTTGACTCTCCATTATTATGAATTCAACCTGAAACACAGACATAGCCAGGCATGACAGAGGTGAAATCCAACAGAGGTCCTGCAAAGAATGTGATTTAGTTTAAATAGCTATGTTTTAAACTCTCCTTTCATTCTATTCAGCAAGCAGTCATCATTATAATCAAGAATCAAAATGTACTAATACCAGGGACTATAAGAAAATAAATGGAGATGTCACCAACAATATTTATTACAGCCTATAATTTTTCATTTGATTAATTGTTTATTTCCTACCTAGATCATCAAAATTTATATGCAAAGAAGGCAGACAACTCTGTCCTTCTTATTCATCATGTATTTCCAAGTAGGTAGAAGGATAATGTCTAGCATAGTGCAAGCATTTGGTAAATATTTGATTGAAATGGGTTGAAGAATGAATGAATTAATAAAAAATAATTTTTGAGTGAATACTGAGGTTAATTTTAGAATGGAGATTTAATTATTTATGTTTTCCAGTTAATGATCAGCTCTAAATCTAGACACTGATTTTTTTTTTTACTATAACCATAGAACTTTAATTTTTAATTCATTATTAGAGCTCAAAAGATACATTTTACTGTGAATAAAAGAAGAAAGAGAAATTAAAGATGATTAAAGCAAATACTTCTTTCACATTAGCTGGAAAACAACATCTGGTAAACAATGTCAGAGGTCAGGCATGGGGTAACTGTATTAGCTTCTTGTGTGCACGCTAAGTTGCTTCAGTCATGTCTAATTCTTTGTGATCCTATAGACTGTAGCCACCAGGCTCCTCTCTCCAGGGGATTATCCAGGCAAGAATACTGGAGTGGGTTGTCGTTTCCTCCTCCAGGGGATCTTCCCAACCCAGGGATGGAACCCATCTCTTTTTTGTATTTCCTGTATTAGCAGGCAGATTCTTTGCTACTAACGCCACCTGGGAAGCCCTAGGAATAGGGCTATACTACAAACCATGTGGCTTAAAACAACAGATATTTATTCTCTCCCACTTCTGGAGACTAGAAATCCAAAATCAAGATGTTGACAGGGTTAGCTCCCCGCTGGAGGCTCTGAATCTGTTCCACACCCTCTCCTAGGCTCTAGTGTGGAAGTAGCTCTTGGTGTTACTTGACTTGAAAGTTTGTGTTATTCATTCAGTCATGTCTGACTCTGTGATCCAACGGACTGTAGCCCACCAGGCTTCTCTGTCCCAAGGATTCTCCAGGCAAGAATACTGGAGTGGGTTGCCATTCCCTTCTCTAGGGTATCTTCCCAACCTAGAGTTTGAACCTGGGTTTCCTGCATTATAGACAGATTCTCTGAGCCACCAGGAAGCCTCCATCTTCACATGTCTTTCTTTTCTCTGTGTCTCAGATTTCCTTTCCCTTCTCTCAAAAGAATATCAGTCATTGGATTTAGAACCCATCCTAAATCCAAGATCATCTGTCTTGAGATCCTTAATTTAATCACACCTGCTAAAACCTTATTTCCAAATAAGGTCATGATCCCAGGTTACTGGGATTTAAGAAGAACAGCTCTCTCAAGGAGACACAATTCAATCTCTACAGTAACTTTCAGATATTGGCCAATAGAAGCCAATACTAAACCTCCTCAGAACTATAAATCCAGCTGTGCTCTGTGCTGTGCTCAGTTGTGTTTAACTCTTTGTGACCCTGCAGACTATAGCCCGCAAGGCTCTTCTGTCCTTGGGATTTCCCAAGCAAGAATACCGGAGTGGGTTGCCGTTTCCTTCTCCAGAGTATCTTTCTGTCCCAGGAATGGAATCCAGGTCTCCTTCATCTCCTGCATTCGCAGGAGGGATTTTTTACCACTGCACCACCTGAGGTGCTACATTAAAACAACCTCCATAACTCCAGTTAATTTCACCTTATTTCCCAGTCTTGGTCTTTGAACCAAGTGCTCTGATTTCAGGTGCATTCCCAATCCCAGACTGATCTAGGAAAGATCTGGTCCTTCCTGTGAATTTCTGCCACACTGGGACGATGACCACCTGCCTTTCCAGCCCCCAAGTATCGATTCCTGCTCTCTGGGCACTGTGCCACATCCTGTCTACATCACGGCAAAAGCATGAACACTGAGCTTTGTAGTTTTCTTCCTGCTCACCACTCCAGTCTGTGGTTCAACACAGAGGACACATTTCCTATGAGTAGGCAAAACCCACCTGCCCTGTGTTGTCAGGAAAAATCATGGTATCTTGTGTATTCAAACGCCCTTAAAGCCAACACACTGCCTTGATAATCAGTTTCTTCCTCATTGAGCTGAGAAGTTGCCTGAAATTCAACATTAAGGTGTTTGAACTTCAAATGTCTTCTTAGAGAATATGCCTGCCAATAGAGAGAGAAGAACCAGATTTATAGTTCTAAGGAACCAACAGAGGAATCAGAGACAAACCAAACCTGGGAACTAACTAGTGGGCTTCAGAGGAGGATCAGTATTTCTCAAATGTTTTCCTATACCTGGTGTGCCTTGGTCCAGCCATTCTCACTAGCAATTTTTAACGCCTTTTCCCCAGTCATCAGATATCTCATATCTGGAAGCATGGAAGAGGGACAATGTCAGTTTCCCCAAAGTGTAATTAGTATAATTTTACTTCATGTATAACAGTGCAAGCCCAAGAGAAATTTTAGAATGATAAATTTACCTAACACATGTTCTTTGAGGTTTGCGGAGAACAGCCTAACAGATGTGAAATTCAACTGGATGTGGATAGAAACCATGTTCTGGTTAATGCACCAACCTGGGTGAGGAGCTTGGTCATTCTGTCCCGAGTAAGCTACTATTCTGTTTTGTGAATTCATATTATTGGAAACTCAGCCTCCTCCATCAGTATAAACCAGCAAAGAGATTATATTACTCTGAACTCTAAAAGGCATAGTCATAATTGTTAGACAGGATTCAGCACAAAAGAAAGATTCACTACAAAAAGAAAAGAGGATGAGATAGAAATTTGCTGCCTCTATGCAGCATCAATAATTAACTGCACTTCCCTGTATGCTGACACCTGCCACTGGAATGCACATTCTGTCACCAAATTGAAACTAGAACCTTGTATTTATTAAAGTGAAACCTGAGATCCCAAATGCTGGTAGCCTCTCAGATCTTAAAAATTAATAATTCCAAACCAAACTCCAGCTGTTCTTGAAAAATTAGGACTCCCCAATACTGAGTGTGCATCTTCACAAGGCATGAAACAACTAGAGGTGAACGGAGCTGCCCACATTAGACAGGGCATGTGATTTCTAGTTTGCCACAGTCCTCACCACTCTCTCTTACCTCCTTGAGGCTGTGGCTGAAAATATGTTGCTATGCCTATGCAATTTTCCCCACACTAGGCCTGTCTCAGGCATTTACAATACAAACTTATCTCATAGAAATTTGCAACTGTGGTGTAACATGCCCAGGGCTGCTCTGAGTAATGGTGTGTCTTTATGGGTTGTCAAGTATTTTCTGTGGAAGGATGGATCCTTTAGAACCTAGACTTCTAGAGGGAAGATGGACCTTGGTTGTGAGCCTCTGCTCACAGCCCTAAATACTGAAAGTGAACTTTCATTCAGCAAACACTTGTCCCACATTTGGAGCAATTCCTAGGTGCCAGGAACTGTGTGACTCCAGAATTGTGTGTCAACAAAATTCCCTCCATGAAGACTTTGACAGTGCTCGGGAAATAACAGTGTGGGCCTGAGTAACAGTAGGGACTTAGGCTTAGTTCCTCATACATCTTCCTCTTTAACCTGAGCCTCTACACATGTTATGCTCAAGAATGCCTCAAGAGTAGAAAGGCACTTTGGAAGTACACTTTGAAGCATGTATTTACCTTTGTCTCGATTTGAGGTCGGATCTCTTCTGTGCCATGGATGACCAAGTCCATGTCCCTTGGGAAGACTGTGTCACAGCCACTGAGGCTTCTGCAGACTTTGAAAAATCAGCAGGATGGATCAGTTTACAGTGCAATACTTCAAGCTGACCAGGGATAAAGTTTTTCCTCTGAAACACAAATCAAATCAATTTTTAGATGTTCTCAGCTAAATCTTGCTATAGCAGGCTTTTCATATTCTTTCAGCTCCTTTAGTTGCTTTTGATATTTTTGCATGCCCATACAGAAGAAAAACTCCATAGTCATGACTCAAAATGAAACCCTGCTCTGCCTCCACAGAAGGGGAGGGATTTAACTAATATACAAGATGTTGGGATAATGGATATCATATAATCAGTTTTTCAAGAATTTGCCAAGCTGTTATCTAAGGAATGATGTCCCCCTTCCCTTGTGTGAATATTAATATTAACAGGCACTTAAAATGGTGTACATATTGTGTAATTCTCAAAAAATGACATTTTTGAGATGGGAGCAATAGTTAGAACCATAGGAATTTACACAGACCAATTGTATGATGAAGCAAGACAGTTGTCTAAATGTACTATCTTAATGATTTTATAGCTTGTTCAACCAATGGAGAGAATATTAGCTTCATAACCTGATAGAAGCACTGGTCAAAAAACTGAGTTTTCAAACAACAGAAATTGTCTCTGACTTCATCAATATTCCTTTGACCTTTGCTGGGAAATCTACATGATTCATCACAATCTAGAGAGCTTCCATTAGAATCAGCCTTTACCTTCAGACCTCAGACTCCTGGAATGGATCTGACTTTCTCTCCTATTTATTCCAATTAAACTTTGCTGATAAGTGAGATTATAAAGAGGATCTTTATTTGTTATCATAAGCAAAATTTCATATTAGTCTACAAATTCCTAACTCAAATATCAACTATACAACAGTCTTTTATTGGCCAAGCTATCACTGTGTTAATCTTAATTATTCCATATGTCAAACTCCAAATACGAAATATGTATTTAGCTTAGGACTTATTTTAAAGAAAACAGGCAGTAAACAAATGTCAAACTCTAATCAATGGTGCATGTGCAGAAGTGCTTAAGGGTAAAGTCTGAAACCTACTTTTAAGAACATAAAAAAATTAAGATGGATTGATGGATGCCTAGAGAAATGATGGATATATGCATGATAAAGCAAATATAGCAAAATATGAATTGCAGAATCTAGGTAATAAGGATATGCAATGTACAATTCTTTCAATGTTTAAAAATTATCATAGCAAAGTATAAAAGGAAAGATTCACTTGAGGGTGATATTAAAATATTTAATAACTGGAGTAATGTGGGCCCTGACCAACCAGAACAAATGGCGACAGTTTAAACTGGAAAGGATAAGCCAGTTATCTGCATTGAATAATCCCGAATATTTGTTCTGAAATCTAGGAACTCTGAGGAATGCAAGAGGTATATTTATAAGATACTAGATCCTGATCTCCAAAAACTGACACCTTCATGGAGGATAAAGATTTATACAATAGCATGGTCAAAATAAAATTTACGCGACATGAGTTTATTAGTCAAGGTTCTAGAGAGAGACAGAACCAATAGGATATATACAGATATATTCACAAGAGGAGGTTTTTTTTTTTTCAGCATTATGAAAACACTTTATTCTGTCATTTATAAGAAACAAGGATGTTTCTGGCTTTCAAGGTATTTTGAGGCAACAAATTGAAATATTCTTTAAATTCATTGACTAGAATTATATATAATTTATGTATTTTAAGCCTTTCAGAAAATAGGCAATATGGCTTACAATTCTAGAATATTTTCATAGATTTATAATATATGAGCCACCTGTTTTATTTATTTATTTTTTTTCTTTTATTTTACTTTACAGTACTCTATTGGTTTTGGCATACATTGACATGAATCTGCCACGGGTGTACACGAACTCCCAAACATGATCCCCCTCCCACCTCCCAC
>SJYX01011335.1:3065-75247 GCA_006410675.1 Oreotragus oreotragus | reverse complement strand
GTAACGATAACCCTGTATGTGAGACAGCAAAAGAGACACAGATGTATAGAACAGTCTTTTGGACTCTGTGGGAGAGGGAAAGGGCAGGATGATATGGGAGAATGGCATTGAAACATGTAAATTATCACATGTGAAACAGATCACCAGTCCAGGCTCGATGCATGAGACAGGGTGCCCAGGGCTGGTGCACTGGGATGACCCAGAGGGATGGGATGAGGAGGGAGGTGGGAGGGGGGTTCAGGATGGGGAACAAATGTATACCCATGGTGGATTCATGTCAATGTATGGAAAAAACCAATACAATATCGTAAAGTAAAAAAATTAATTAATTAATTTTTTAAAAATCTGTGCTTTGTTTTCGACAAAGTCTTGGAAAGCATTTCCTGCTCCTCCTGGTTGTGGAAGCATTTTTCCCTGCAAAAAGTTGTTCAGATGCTTGAAGAAGTGGTAGTTGGTTGGCGAGAGGTCAGGTGAATATGGTGATGAGTCAAAACTTCATAGCCCTATTAGTTCAACTTTTGAACTGTTGGTTCTGCAACATTCAGTTGAGTATTGTTGTGGAGAAGAACTGGGTCTTTCTGTTGACCAACGCCAGCTGTAGGTGTTGCAGTTTTCAGCGCACCTCATCAATTTGCTGAGGATGCTTCTCAGATGTAATGGTCTTCCTGGGATTCAGAAAGCTGGATAGTAGATCAGACGGGCAGCAGACCACCAAACAGCGACCGTGACCACTTTTTGTCTTTGGAAAGTGCTTTGAAGTTTCGTACAGGTCCAAGCACTGAGGCAGTCCTCGCTGGTTGTCCTATAGAATCCACCTTTCATTGCACATCACAATCCAATTGAGAAATGGTTTGTTGTTGTGTAGAGTAAAAGAAGATGATGCTTCAAAACAATAATTTTTTTTTTCAGCCAGCACATGAGGTACCCACTTATCAAGCTTTTCTACCTTTCCAATTTGCCTCAAAGGCTGAACTACTGTAGAATGGTTGATGTTGACTTCTTCGGGAACTTCTCGTGTAATTGTAAGAGGATCAGCTTCGATGACCCTCTCAGTTGGTTGTTGTCAACTTCCGATGGCCAGCCACTGCACTCCTTATCTTCGAGGCTCTTGTCTCCTTTGCAAAACTTCTTTAACCACCACTGCTCTGTGTGTTAATTAGCAGTTACTGGGCCAAATGTGTTGTCGATGTTGCGAGATGTCTTTGCTGCTTTACGAACCATTTTGAACTTAAATAAGAAAATATTTGAAACATCAAATATCAACAACCTCATATATAAAGATGATATCATTCTAACAGCAGAAATGAAGAGAAACTAAAGAGCTTCTTCATGAGGGTGAAAGAAGAGAATGAAAAAGCTGGCTTAAAACTCAACATTCAAAAAACTAAGATCATGGTATCTGGTCCCATCACTTCATGGCAAATAGATGGGAAAAAGTAGAAACAGTGACAGACTTTATTTTCTTGGGCTCCAAAACCACTGCAGTGACTGTAGCCATGAAATCAAGACACTTGCTAGCTCCTTGGAAGGAAAGCTATGACAAACTGAGACAGCTTATTAAATTTTAGCAGAGACATCACTTTGTCAACAGGGTCCATATAGTCAAAGCTGTGGTTTTTCTAGCAGTCATGGAAAATTTTTCCAGAGTTGATGCTTTTTAATCATTGTTCTTGAGCAGACTCTTGAGAGTCCCTCAGACAGCAAGATCAAACCAGTCAACCCTAAAGATCAACCCTGAATGTTCACCTGAAGGACTAATACTAAAGCTGAAGCTACAATACTTTGGCCACCTGGTGTGAAGAGCCGACTAGTTGGAAAAGATCCTGATTCTGGGAACACTGAAGGCAGAGGAGAAGGAGATGACAGAGGGTGAGATGTTGGATGGCATCACTGAATCAATCAATGGACATGAGTTTGAGCAAACTCAGGGAGATAGTAAAGGACAGGGAAGCCTGGCATGCTATAGTCCATGGGATCACAAGGAATCAGACATGACTTAGTGACTGAAAAATAACAAGAAAATCATTTATATTGCTTTTTGTCTAATATCATTTCTGTAGTCTAAAATAAATATAAAATAAACAACAAGTAATACATCATTAGCAAAAAACATAAAGTGAAAAATGTACATTAAAATGAAACATTGCAGGCAGATTCTTTCCTATCTGAGCCATCAGGGAAGCTTGATGTATACATAAACACATTTATTTAAGAATGTTTTCCAATAGTAAACGCCAAAGCTAAACAATCCAAAACCACAATTACTTTTGCACTAATCTAACAGTAGCATAATTCATTCCAAGTCTAAAAGCCTGAGAACCGAGAAGCTGACAGTGTTAAGTCTGATTTGAGTCCAAAAACCAAGAACTAGGAGTACTTATGTCCAAGAACAGGAAAAGATGAATATTCCAGTTCAGGTCAAGACAGCAAATTCATCCTTCCTCCACCTTTCTGTTCTATTCAGACCCTCAACTGATTCAATGATGCCCACCTGTACTGGTAAGTGTACATCTTCATTACTCAGTTATGGATTCCATTGTTAATATCTTCCACAGACATTCTGACAGCAACACCCAGAAATATTTTACCCACTATATGGGCAACTCTTAAACAAGGTTGACATATATAATTAACCATCATCATGGGAAAATAAATTTCTTTTTTTTTAAAGTTAATTTGTCTTTCTTCCCGATCCCCTAATTATTGGTAGAGAATAAAACAACTTTCATCCAATTAGTTTAACAGTTCCTTCAGGATGGTAAAGCTCTTTCTTAGAAAAAATAATGTTTCATCCTAGACTTCTTGGTCTTCTCCCCATCTCCCTGGCTCCTCTTCAAAATTACATTTGAATGTGTGTGCCAGGAGGAGGGAGGTGTGTGTTTCCCATCACCTCACAGTGAAGAGAATGAGCCAGTCTCTCCCTGGGCACTGCCCTCTGGCCCTGTGGTCTCCAAAACAATGTTGTGTTATTGCTGCCTGCTTTATTAGCATTTACAACTGAATTCAACTATTAACAACTCAGAATCTCTACTCCGTTTAAGGCTCCTAAGAGTTCCCTGGGCCAGTGAGCCCCTTCAGCTGCTCCTCACAGCTTGTAATGGAGCCTGCAGTGACTACTTGGTTTCACCTATGCATGAAGGAAAGCTCAACTTCAAGGCTTCCTCTCACTTAAGCAAATGACACTGGGAGGTTGCCTTTACAAAGAGATAACATAACGGTACTCAGGTAGGAAGAAATTCCTGTGAGGAGATCTCCTTTCAGAAGCCCACCCTTTCCCAGAATGTGTCCCCTTCTGCAGAGTCAGTCTCTGAGGAGCAGGAAGAGTGGGGAGGCCGGGTATTGGAGCCATATGCTTGATTACTTGCTTCAGTCTTTTTTTTTTCTTCTCCCAGCAATGAGGGTGTATTAGTTTCCTATTACTTCTGTAACAAATTACCACAAACAGAGTGGCTTTAAACAACATCCATTAATTATTCCATAGTTCTATAGATGAGAAGTCTAGGCATAGTGTGGCTCAGTGCAGGCTGCTGCTTAGAGTCTCACAAGGACTAAATACAGGTATCACCATACTGTGTTCTGTTTTAGAGTCTTAGGGAAAAACCACCTTCCAAGCTCTTTCAGATCACTGGGGAAATGCAGTTCCTTGCGGTTGTAGGACTGAGGTCCTGATTGGCTGTCAGCAGTTCTTTGCTTCCACCTGCAGCCTCTGGCTGCATTCCTTCTCATGGGTTTCAGCGGGGGGAGGAGGGGAGAGTTGATCTCGCACATTAAACCTCTTCCTCTCTGCTGCATTTCTCTGCCCTCCTCTTTTGCTTCTAGCCAGGGAAAGTTCTCTTTTTTTATGGGTTCATGTGATAAAACTGAACCCACCTGGGCAATCTTGGATAATCTTGTGATTTAAGATCTATAACATATTCACATTTCCAGGGATTCGTGCTTGAACATCTTTGGCAGGGGAGGTCATTATGCCTAGTGTTCTGGGGGATTATTAGTGATTCACTCTTTCTGGATGAACCTCTGTTAGGTAAAACACATTCATCTATTTACCTAGCCTATTCTTTATATATTATATGAAAGCAAAAAAAAAAAGCCTCAACAGCTTTGACCTATTGTACATATAAGAAAAATAAGGCTGATAGAATTTAATTGTCTTGTACTCATACTCTTGAATATTCAGTGTCAGGGATGAGTCATACAAACAATATGCAGACTATTTTTTTTCATGTTCTCCTTCTTTTGGTGTGTAAAGTCATTTTTTTCAGTTCTGATGCCTCCTGGAGACAGCCTCTAGGAACTAATGATGTCTATTTTTAACACTGTGGTACAAGATTATCAATCCAGTTAAGCAACACAGGCCTCTGGCAGTCACGGGCCTCTTAAGTTCCCACTTTACCTGTGCTGCTGAGGTATTTCGGAACTGGACGATCTCTATGATGAACATAAACATCAAAAAATAAAGAGAAGCAAAAGTCATTTTAACCAAGGCAGGAAAGGTTGTCACAAACCCAACTACTTTCTTCCTGAGTTTCCTCTTACTTTAATAGAGAGGCATGCTATCCACAAGAAGCTGAATTTTGGAGTATGAGTCCTGGTTTATATAATTTATTTCCTAACCTATTTTATAATATTAGAGGAGTCAGGAAATGTACAGAAAAATGTGACCAATTTAGACAATACAGAAAAACATGCCATTTGGTCTCATTTATCATAATGGGAATTTAAAAGGATACTCATGAGCCACTTAGAACCTGTGAGTTCATTGAGCAGAACAAGTGGTTTTGCATAAGATTCACCCTTAAATAATTCAGTGCCTGTGGCATCAGGAAAAACAAACACGGGGAAAAAACTCATAACAATTAACGTCTCAGAAAAACAATTTCACCCCCTGATTAAAGGGCTGAGTCAAGAGGACCACCTTTATTCTAAGTTCCAATCCCTCTGCAATCCCTACGTGCATTTCTCCCCTGGCTCTGTGATGGGGAATGGAACCCTTGGCTACCTTCATTCTCCTGTGTAACAGTCTCCAGCTGCGGTGCATTAACCAACTCTTGGCACTCTGTCTGGCAGAAGAGAGAAGCTGCCCACAGCCGATTCTGAACACTGAACAAGAACACTGGACCCAGAAAAAGAGTAAAAGGAGAGGAGTGGGTTTGTGCAGTGGGCAGGTCTGTACATTTGGACACATTCAAGCTAGCTCTAGCCTCCTCTTCATGGGCATCGAGCCCATTCCATGGAAGAAATCAGTAGAAAAGGACTCATGCCGACCCCTCACTTGCCCCTTACCGTAGACATCAGAACTACAGACTGGGGTCTCTTAATGGTTTATAAACCATTGCTCTGCTGTGAACACAGGAAACTGAGACCTCTAGTGAAGAGACTGTTTTGAACACCAAGGGTAGCCAGCAGAACTCCTTCTGAGAGGAAGAATCTCTCAAAACCACTAAAGACATTGTCAGCTTCCTACTTCAGGATCCAAGTACAGAAGATATTGATGCTACATGTGAATTCCCACTGGACCACATCATCACAGGTACCCATAACATCATTTTTGCTGACAACTGTTACAACTCTTGTCACAATACATCAAAATTATTCATTTATTGAAATAATTTAAACTCTATGGTTTTTCCAGTAGTCATGAATGGATGTGAGAGTTGGACCATAAAGAAAGCTGAGCACCAAAGAATTGATGCTTTTGAACTGTGGTGTTGGAGAAGACTATCGAGAGTCCCTTGGATTGCAAGGAGATCAAACCAGTCAATCGTAAAGGAAATCAATCCTGAATATGCATTGGAAGGACTGATGCTGAAGCTGAAACTCCAATACTTTGGCCACCTGATGTGAAGAACTAACTTATCGAAAAAGACCCTGATGCTGGGAAAGCTTGAGGGCAAGAGAAGGGGATGACAGAGGATGAGATGGTTGGATGGCATCACTAACTCAATGGACATGAGTCTGAGCAAGCTCTGGGAGTTGGTGATGGACAGGGAAGCCTGGAGTGCTGCAGTCCATGGGGTTGCAAAGAGTTGGACACAACTGAGCGACTGAACTGAACTGNAATCAATCCTGAATATGCATTGGAAGGACTGATGCTGAAGCTGAAACTCCAATACTTTGGCCACCTGATGTGAAGAACTAACTTATCGAAAAAGACCCTGATGCTGGGAAAGCTTGAGGGCAAGAGAAGGGGATGACAGAGGATGAGATGGTTGGATGGCATCACTAACTCAATGGACATGAGTCTGAGCAAGCTCTGGGAGTTGGTGATGGACAGGGAAGCCTGGAGTGCTGCAGTCCATGGGGTTGCAAAGAGTTGGACACAACTGAGCGACTGAACTGAACTGAAACTCTACAGATGTATCTCAGTTGATCCACACGGTATCCTGAAGAAGTAAACACCGTAACTGTCCTTGGTTACAGGTGAGGAGGCTGAACAGTGGTGAAGCTATTTCCCTCAGACCACACAGCATCTGTGAGCCCAGGTCTGCCTCCAGAGCCCGTCCCTCAAATGCTGTGCTCATGATACCTGCAGTGGCCTGCCTTTATTGTCAAGGCAGCAAGCTCCCTGATGGCATAAGGCTTCTTACTACATGTCTGCATCCTCAATGACTAACATATAATAACCACTTAGAAAATGATAAACAAATATCACATGAATAGTCTCACATCTGATCCAACCCCATTCCACTGATCCTTTTGACTACCGCATACTCTCTTTAGGGTCACAGACAAAGACTCATGCATAGGAAAAACAGATTGAGGGGCTGGTAAGTGGAATCTGCTCAAGTGACCAGTGACATCCCTTGAATTGGCTGTATTCCTGGTTACTCGCCCTTATCAAGATATAGAAGGTCAGGCTGACAAATTCATTTGGCAAAGTTTCCTTGACTCATTGTTATTTTATTATATATGTGCTCAGTCACTTCGGTCGTGTCCGACTCTCTGCGACCCCATGGACCATGGCCCGCCAGGCTCCTCTGTCCGTGGGATTCTCCAGGCAAGAACACCGGAGTGGGTTGCCGTTTCCTTCTCCAGCAATAAAGTATGGAGTGAGTGAAGGGAGTGAAGAGAAGTCGCTCAGTCGTGTTTGACTCTTTGCGACCCCATAGACTCTAGCCTACCAGGCTCCTCCGTCCATGGGATTTTCCAGGCAAGAGTACTGGAGTGGGGTGCCATTTCCATATATATAAAACACATGAATTGTTAATCAATCTATAATTTATTTACATTTAGATTGAACCAGGTATGTGTGTGTGTGTGTGTGTGTGTATATATATATCAGTTCAGTTCAGTCGCTCAGTCACGTCTGACTCTGCAACCCCATAAATCGCAGCACACCAGGCCTCCCTGTCCATCACCAACTGCTGGAGTTCACCCAAACTCATGTCCATCGAGTTGGTGATGCCATCCAGCCACCTCATCCTCTGTAGTCCCCTTCTCCATCTATAATGTATATAATTATATATGTAATATAACCAGTTGTATATGTATGTGTGTGTACTCTCTCTCTATATATATATATATATATACATACATATATATTAATGTTCTCTTTGCTAGCCAACTGAGAAATGAATTTTGGGGAAAAAATTTCAAATATAGAAGCACACACAGGAAAAGAAAACATCCTCTACATTTTCTATGTTTTCCTCCCAGAGGTAGTAACTATAAACAACTGACTGCCAATCTTGCTTTGCATTTTTATACAGATTTTCTCCCAAATAAACAAGATTACATAAACTGTCACACTGAAACTAATTAAGTCCCATAACAAAGTAAGGAAGAGGATGGAAGAGTAACACTGTGGCTCAGCAAAGGCTGCTTATAGACAGATGGGGCTCATACTCCCACCCTCCACTCCCACCTGTTCTGAGGGATTCCTCATTTCTCATAGACTTCAGGACCTTCAAACTTCATGTAAATCTCTGTTAGGAAATTAGGAGCAGATTTGTTTGCTAATAAGCTCAAAATCGGTACATCTTCATATTGCTCAGTTGTGGAGCAGTGAAAGTGATGGTAATTTTAACTGAGTGAGTCCACACTTTCAGATTTCAGACCAAGCCTTAAAGACAGGTCTTGCTTAGGATTACATGATACTTATTGATTTTTTTTGAAGCAAAGCTTAAATGTCTTTCTATTCTTCTTAACACTTGAGCAATATTCTCAAGTATGACTATTCCATAATCAGCTATTTTCATTTTGATGGAGATTTAGGCTTCTCCAGTTATTTGCTACTGCGAAAATATATATTAGTATGTCTCACTACTGTGATACATTTCCTATAAAAGTAGTAGGACTCACTGATGCAAAATGTGCATTAAAATACCTTTAAAAGGTAACTGTTATGGACTACATGGTTGCATCCCCACAAAATTCATCTGCTGAAACACCTCAGTTGAGACAGTGTAATGGCTAATGTTAAGTAATGGCTTATGGAGATAATTAGGTTTAGATGAAGTTGGATGAGTGAAGCCCCCACAGTGGAATTAGTGTCCTTACAAGAAGAGAAATGGGTTTCCCAGGTGGCTCAGTGGTAAAGAATCCATCTGCAATGCAGGAGACATGGGTTCGATCCCTGGGTTGGGGAGACCTCCTGGAGTAGGAAATGGCAACCCACTCTAGTATTCTTGCCAGGGAAATCCCATGGACAGAGGAGCCTTGAGGGCTACAGTTTATGAGCCAGAAAAGAGTCAGACACAATTTACAGCCTAAACAATAACAACAACAAAGAAGAGAAATAGCCTAGAGCTCTCATGGTCTCTCTGCCATGTGAGAATATAGCAAGAAGGACCATCTGCAAACCCGGAAGAGAGTTTTTACAAGGAACAGAATAGACTGGCACCTGTATCTTGGCCTTACCAGCCTCTAGAACTGTGATACTATCTTAAAATATTTACTTATTTTGAATCATTTTTCCAAGCATGTATGTTTTATTGTGTACACTGCTTTGCATTATACTTATTCTATTATCTCAATCCATTTATTAAAAACATGATTTTTAATGGTTGCCTACTGCGACACATGTATGTATTAAAATTCATTTACCTTTTCTTCTATTTGGCCATTTACAGTTTCCAACTTTCAGTTATAAACAGTAGTCAAATGAATATTATAGTTAAATCAACCTATACTTTATAGATAGAGACTATGAACCACAGGAAGGCTAAGTTTGCTAAACAGAACAAGTATTAATATATGGAATAGAAAAAAAAGAAGAAAGAATGATAGCTGTTGTTTCACATTAACCCTCTCTGCCTCAATCACTTTACTACCTCACAACAGGATTATTAGGATCAAGTAAAAATATGTCAAAAGTGCTTTGAAAAAGAATACTGTCATGGAATACCTATAATGTCCAGATGTAACAAGGAATAACAAATCTGACTTCATATTAGATCTGCTTCTTTTTAACTTTTAAAGACTACTGCTTTTTCTACAACTTAATCACTAAAGGAGTTTGCCTACAGCTTAAAGTGCATAGGATGACTGGTCTCCAACCCCTGTGCCTGAGGGTAAAATTAATATACTTTAGTTCAGCTAAGAGGAAACATCCTGACCCAATCTACCTGTGAATGGCTGCAGGAAAGGGGAAATTAACAGTCCCCTCCCCAGAAACTGGTGAAACCAGGAGATAGTTCCAGCAACATACAGCCTTTACCTCCTCATCTTCCCTCTTCTTTGTTCTATTAAAAAAAACAAAAAACAAAAACTAGCATTCAGACCCCAGGAAGGTGATTTCCTAGGAATTAGTCTGGCATCTTGTCGGACTCCTGGCTTTTTGAATGTCATTATTCTTCGCCCCAACACTTCATCCCCCAATTTACTGGCCTACCACGTGGCAAGCAGGATGAGCTTGGACTCAGTGACACAGATATTAAATTAAAAATGAAGATGAAAAACAGTCAAATATATGAAAGTGAGTGAAGTCACTCAGTCGTGTTCGACTCTGAGACCCCATGGACTATAGCCCACCAGGCTCCTCCATCCATGGGATTCTCCAGGTAAGAGTACTGGAGTAGGGTGCCATTTCCTCCTCCAGGGGATCTTCCTGACCCAGGGATCAAACCCGGGTCTCCCGCATTGTAGACAGACGCTTTACCCTCTGAACCACAAGGGAAATCCCAAATATAATATAACTATTACTTAACCAATTTTCATGTCTTGGGAGTTTGCCTGAAGTGACAAAAATGTGTCACTGTATAAAAATAAACACACTTGCGTTGGATAATTAGAAAGTTAACTGTCCTCTTGTAATATATAATTTTACTTGTATTTTTCTGCATTGTTTGAATTATATTTATTTATTATTGGCTGTGCCGGGTCTTCACTGCTGTACACTTATATTTATTTATTACTGGCTGTGCTAGGTACACAGGCTTTCCCTAGTTATGCCAAGCGGGGCGACTCTTCATTGCGGTGCACAGGCTTCTCACTGCAGGGCCTTCTCTTGTTTTGGATGACAGGCTCTAGGTGCCCAGGCTTCAGTTATTGCAGCACACAGGCTCAGGAGTTGGGGCTCACAGGCCCTCGAGTATGTGGGCTTCAGTAGCTGAGGCATGCGGGCTTACTTTCTCCGAGGCATGTGGAATCCTCCAGGAGCAGGGATCAAACCTGTGTCCTCTGTGCTAGCAGGCAAACTCATCCACTGCGTCACCAATGAAGCCCAAAATTGACTGTTCTTACTCTTTATTTATAAAAGTGCAAATAGTAACAGATTTCCTCTCTTGGGCTCCAAAATCACTGCGGATGGTGACTGCAGCCATGAAATCAGAAGACGATTGCTTCCTGGCAGGAAATCAATGACAAACCCAGACTGTGCTGAAAAGCAGACACGTTACTCTGCCGACTAAGGTCCGTATAGTCAAAGTTATGGTATTCCCAGTGCTCACGTGTGGTTCTGAGAGTTGAACCACAAAGAAAGAAGTTGTGGTACATATACATGATGGAATATTACTCAACATAAAAAAATAATGCATTTGAGTCAGTTCTGATGAAGTGGATGAACCTAGAACCTATTATACAGAGTGAAGTGAGTCAGAAAGAGAAAGATAAATATTGTATTCTAACGCATATATATGGAATCTAGAAAAATGGTTCTGAATAATTTATTTACAGGGCAGCAATGGAGAAACAGACATAGAGAATAGACTTATGACATGGGAAGAGGGGAGGAGAGGGTGAGTTGTATGGGAAGAGTAACACGAAAATTTATATTACCACACGTAAAATAGTTTTACTTTTCAGAGTGGAATTCAAATTTCTCTAATTGTGAATTAACACGTGGCAAGCAGGATGAGCTTGGACTCAGTGACACAGATATTAAATTAAAAATGAAGATGAAAAACAGTCAAATATATGAAAGTGAGTGAAGTCACTCAGTCGTGTTCGACTCTGAGACCCCATGGACTATAGCCCACCAGGCTCCTCCATCCATGGGATTCTCCAGGTAAGAGTACTGGAGTAGGGTGCCATTTCCTCCTCCAGGGGATCTTCCTGACCCAGGGATCAAACCCGGGTCTCCCGCATTGTAGACAGACGCTTTACCCTCTGAACCACAAGGGAAATCCCAAATATAATATAACTATTACTTAACCAATTTTCATGTCTTGGGAGTTTGCCTGAAGTGACAAAAATGTGTCACTGTATAAAAATAAACACACTTGCGTTGGATAATTAGAAAGTTAACTGTCCTCTTGTAATATATAATTTTACTTGTATTTTTCTGCATTGTTTGAATTATATTTATTTATTATTGGCTGTGCCGGGTCTTCACTGCTGTACACTTATATTTATTTATTACTGGCTGTGCTAGGTACACAGGCTTTCCCTAGTTATGCCAAGCGGGGCGACTCTTCATTGCGGTGCACAGGCTTCTCACTGCAGGGCCTTCTCTTGTTTTGGATGACAGGCTCTAGGTGCCCAGGCTTCAGTTATTGCAGCACACAGGCTCAGGAGTTGGGGCTCACAGGCCCTCGAGTATGTGGGCTTCAGTAGCTGAGGCATGCGGGCTTACTTTCTCCGAGGCATGTGGAATCCTCCAGGAGCAGGGATCAAACCTGTGTCCTCTGTGCTAGCAGGCAAACTCACCCACTGCGTCACCAATGAAGCCCAAAATTGACTGTTCTTACTCTTTATTTATAAAAGTGCAAATAGTAACAGATTTCCTCTCTTGGGCTCCAAAATCACTGCGGATGGTGACTGCAGCCATGAAATCAGAAGACGATTGCTTCCTGGCAGGAAATCAATGACAAACCCAGACTGTGCTGAAAAGCAGACACGTTACTCTGCCGACTAAGGTCCGTATAGTCAAAGTTATGGTATTCCCAGTGCTCACGTGTGGTTCTGAGAGTTGAACCACAAAGAAAGAAGTTGTGGTACATATACATGATGGAATATTACTCAACATAAAAAAATAATGCATTTGAGTCAGTTCTGATGAAGTGGATGAACCTAGAACCTATTATACAGAGTGAAGTGAGTCAGAAAGAGAAAGATAAATATTGTATTCTAACGCATATATATGGAATCTAGAAAAATGGTTCTGAATAATTTATTTACAGGGCAGCAATGGAGAAACAGACATAGAGAATAGACTTATGACATGGGAAGAGGGGAGGAGAGGGTGAGTTGTATGGGAAGAGTAACACGAAAATTTATATTACCACACGTAAAATAGTTTTACTTTTCAGAGTGGAATTCAAATTTCTCTAATTGTGAATTACAGAAATAATTGGACAATTAGAAAGTTAACTGTCCTCTTATAATATGTAATTTTATTTGTATTTTTCTGTATCATTTGAATTATATTTATTTATTTATTACTGGCTGTGCTGGGTCTTCATTGTTTTTAAATCTTTTTGTTTTTACATCTTTTTGAATCATTCATGAAAGGTAAGTCAAAAGATGCATATGATTTTGGTGGCTTGTGTTCTCCTATTTAGCCACAGAAGTTTGCTGTATGGCTCAGGAAACTCAAAAAGGGGCTCTGTATCAACCTAGAGGGGTGGGATGGGGAGGGAGATGGGAGGGAGGTTCAAAAGGGAGGGAATATATGTATACCTATGGTTGATTCACATTGAGGTTTGACAGAAAACAACAAAATTCTATAAAGCAATTATCCTTCAATAAAATTTTTTTTAATAAATAAATAAATTTTAAAAAAGAAGAATGCCAAAGAATTGATGCCTTCAAATAGTGGTGCTAGACAAGATGCCTGAAAGGAAGTCAAACCAGTCAATCTTAAGGGAGATAAACCCTGAATATTCACTGGAAGGACTGATGCTAGAGCTGAAGCTCCATTATTTTGCTCATCTGATGCAAAAAGATGACTCATTGGAAAAGTCCCTGATGCTGGGAAAGACTGAGGACAGAAGAAGGTGACAGAGGACAGGATGGGTGGATGACATCACCAACTCAATGGACATGACTTTGAGCAAGCTCTGGGAGATGGTGAGAGACAGGGAGGCCAAGCATGCTGCAGTACAAAGGGCTGCAAACAGTCAAACATGACTGGGTGACTGAAAACCAACAACTCATCAGCAACCCCTACCTTAGCAATCCCTTTCTATTAATACATTTGAGTTGATTCCCTAGGGAGAAAAATGTGCACTAGAGCTCTTATCTGAGTTATTAGAAGTTTAGTGTTTACAGTGGAATTCATATTTGTGTAATTGTGAATGACCTGTATGGTTTTTAAATCATTTTGAATCATTCATGAAAGGTAAGTCGAAGGATGCATATGATTTTGGTGGCTTGTTTTCTCCTATTTAGGTTCACTAAGTTGCTGAACCTCATGAAAACATGTCTTGTAAACAAAAAAAATATGACAATTAATATAGAGTAATATTTCTTAACTACTAATACTACTTAGTAATACTAGGTAATACTCATGGAATGCTACCCTTGGGCCCTACTGTTTGGTAAATTAAGCAGAACAAAAGGGAAGAAAAAATATAAGAAAAATAGAAAAATGAGAATGAACCATGAGGAAGACTAAAGAGGTAGACATGGATGAATCTTAGACATGAAACAACTTCTGGATCTTACGTGCTATCATGATATCATTCATAATACCTTAACCCTTCACTGTCTTCCTTCTTCTAAAACATATACAGCAGGTATTATAAGATTGTTGTTGCTGTTATTGCCTGACATCTAATCACTCTCTTGTGTAAGAATGACTCAGTTTTGGTTTGGAATACCAACTATTTCCTAATACCAAAAAATTATAGCAAGTAACATTTATTGTAGGAAGGATTATATGTTACCAATGCTTTTCAGTAAGGATATCAAGAAAAATGAAATCACATCTCTTCAACTAGTAAGTCATGATTCATAGAAGATCTCACAGATAATTACTATCTCAGCCTAATCTACCATGCCATGAAAGATATCTTTACTCAATTCTAAGGAAATTTAGCAAGAAGATGATTCTGTTTACAAGTGGTAAATCCTACACATTCTTCAAAATGGTGTGTGAGTCAGTTCTCCTTCTGAGGTTGAACACTCCACCAACCATAACTTGATTCGAACTCAATTTCTCCCCCATCCCAACCACATTCTTCTAATCAAAAAAAAATCATAATAAATAAAAATATTGCTGATTCCTTTGGAAATTCTGACTTATCAAATGGATTTTCCAAGGTATGGAAATCCCCACTCAAACTAGCTTAAAACTGGAAAATGAAATAATTGTTCCAAATTAAAGATCTTCTTACACAAGAGGGTGATTAGATATCAGGCAATAGCAGCAACAATAATCCTACAATAACTGCTGTACATAATGTTTTAGATGAGGGAAGCCAGTGAGGGGTTGATGTATGATGATATCATGATTGTACATAAGATCCAGAAGTTGTTCTAAGTTTATAATCTAGAACAGATCAACAAAGAGTCACAGTACATCATATATCAACAAATACAATCTTACCACTTTCACTCATCTGGGTTTCATGTTGCTCCGTCACTGAGTCATGTCTGACTCTTTGTGACCCCATGGACTGCAGCCCACCAAGCTCCTTTGTCCATAGGATTTTCCAGGCAAGAATACTGGAGTGTGTTGCTATTTCCTCCTCCAGGGGATCTTCCCAACCCAAGTCTCTTTCATCTCTTGCATTGGCAGGCAAATTCTTTTACCACTGTGCTACCTGGAAAACCCAATCTGGGTTGCACATCAGTTGAGTTCAGTCTCTCAGTATTATCCAACTCTTTGAGACCCCATAGACTGCAGTACACCAGGCTTCCCTGTCTGTCATCAACTCCTGGAGCCTACTCAAACTCATGTCCATCGAGTTGGTGATGCCATCCAACCATCTCATCCTCTGCCATCCCCTTCTCCTCCTGCCTTCAATCTTTCCCAGCATTAGGGTCTTTTCTAACCAATCAGTTCTTCCTATCAGGTGGCCACAGTACTGGAGCTTTAGTTTCAGCATCAGTCCTTCCAATGAATATTCAGGATAGATTTCCTTCAGGATTGACTGGTTTGATCTCCTTGTTGTCCAAGTAACCCTCAAGAATATTCTCCAACACGACTGTTCAAAAGCATCAATTCTTTGGCGCTCAGCTTTCTTTATGGTCCAACTCTCACATTCATACATGACTACTGGAAAAACCATAGCTTTGACTAGACGGACATTTGTTGTCAAAGTAATGTCTTTGCTTTTTAATATGCTGTCTAGGTTGGGCACAGCTTTTCTTCCAAGGAGCAAGTGCCTTTTAATTTCATGGCTGAAGTCACCAATTGCAGTGATTTTTAGAGCCCAAGAAAATAAAGTCTGTCACTGTTTCCATTGTTTCCCCATCTATTTGGTGTGAAGTGATAGGACTGGATGCCATAATCTTCGTTTTTTGAATGCTGAGTTTTAAGCCAGCTTTTTCACTCTCATCTTTCATTTTCATCAAGAGGCTCTATAGTTCCTCTTCATTTTCTGCCATAAGGGTGGTGTCATCTGCATATCTGAGGTTATTGCTATTTCTCCTGACAATCTTGATTCCAGCTTGTGCTTCTTCCAGCCCAGCATTTCACAAGATGTACTCTGCACATAAGTTAAATAAACTGGATAATAATATATAGCCTTGACATACTCCTTTTCCAATTTTGAACCCGTTAGATCTGATAGACAGAGTACCTGAAGAGCTATGGAAGAGGTTTGTAACATTGTATAGGAGGTGGTGATCAAAACCATCCCCAAGAAAAAGAAATACAAAAAGGTTAAATGGTTGTTTGAGGAGACCTTACAAATGGCTGAGAAAAGAGGAGCAGTGAAAGGCAAAGGAGAAAAGGAAAGATATATTCATCTGAACACAGAGTTTCAAAAAAATAGCAAGGAGAGATAATAAAGCCTTCCTAAGTGATCAGCACAAAGAAATAGAGGAAAACAATAAAATGTGAAAGACTAGAGATCTCTTCAAGTAAATTAGAAATACCAAGGGAATATTTCACTCAAAGACAGGCACAGTTATAGACAGAAATGGTATGGACCTAACAGAAGCAGAAGATACTACAAAGAGGTGGCAAGAATACATAGAAAAACTATACAAAATAGATCTTAATGACCTAGATAATCACAATGATGTGATCACTCACCTAGAGCCAGACATCCTGGAGTGTGAAGTCAAGTGAGTCTTGGGAAGTATCACTATGAACAAAGCTAGTGGAGGTGATGGAATTCCAGGTAAGCTATTTAAAATCCTAAAAGATAATGCTGTGAAAGTGCTGCACTCAATATGCCAGCAAATTTGGAAAACTCAGCCATGACCACGGGACTGGAAAAGGTCAGTTTTCATTCCAATCCCAAAGAAAGGCAATGCCAAAGAATGTTCAAACTACAGCACAATTGCACTCATCTCACACTCTAGCAACGTAATGCTCAAAATTTTCTAAGCCACACTTCAACAGTATGTGAACCGAGAATTTCCAGATGTTCAGGCTGAATTTAGAAAAGGCAGATGGACCAGAAATCAAATTTCCAACATCCATTGGATCATAGAAAAAGAAAAAAAAAAAAAAATCCAGAAAAACATCTACTTCTGCTTCACTGACTATGCAAAAGTCAGTGGATCACAGTCAGTTTGGTTGTGTGGATCACAACATACTGTGGAAAATTCTTAAAGGGATGGTAATAGCAGACCACCTTACTTTCTTCTGAGCAATCTGTATTCAGATCAAGAAGCAACAGTTAAAACCGGACATGGAACAATGGACTGGTTCAAAATTGGATTGCATCAGTCCAGTTCAGTTCAGTCACCCAGTCATGTCTGACTTTTTGCGACCCCATGAATTGCAGCACGTCAGGCCTCTCTGTCCATCATCAACTCCCAGAATTCACTCAAACTCATGTCCATCGAGTCAGTGATGCCATCCAGCCATCTCATCTTCTGTTGTCCCCTTCTCCTCTTGCCCCCAATCCCTCCCAGCTCAGAGTCTTTTCCAATGAGTCAACTCTTCTCATGAGGTGGCCAAAGTATTGGAGTTTCAGCTTCAACATCAGTCCTCCCAAAGAACACCCGGGACTGATCTCCTTTAGAATGGACTGGTTGGATCTCCTTGCAGTCCAAGGGACTCTTGAGAGTCTTCTCGAACACCACAGTTCAAAAGCATCAATTCTTTGGCGCTCAGCTTTCTTCACAGTCCAACTCTCACAGCCATACATGACCACTGGAAAAACCATAGCCTTGACTAGACGAACCTTTGTTGGCAAAGTAATGTCTCTGTTTTTGAATATGCTATCTTACACCCATAAAATATGTGTAATGTCATTTTCTTCATCATTACTGAAGTTAATCAATTTGAAATAACACTTCTTAAAAG
This sequence comes from Oreotragus oreotragus, assembly GCA_006410675.1. Taxonomy (NCBI): domain Eukaryota; kingdom Metazoa; phylum Chordata; class Mammalia; order Artiodactyla; family Bovidae; genus Oreotragus; species Oreotragus oreotragus. The sequence continues at coordinate 57,438 of SJYX01011335.1, read as the reverse complement.
TCATGAAAATTGGAAGAAAGATATGCTTTTCAGAAAACATGTCAAATATACACTAATAACAAACATCCTAAAACCAGATAATGATCTAATAGAGATATTCTTAGTCTTTTGAAACATGAGAGGGAAAAAATTCAGACCCACTCTACATGAAATATGAATTTATTTTAGGAAGCAGATTTTACTGCTACTTTGAGAGAGCTTTTATTGTCTATTATGTCAGCTCTCCCACCTCAACAACAATCTTTGTCACTGCACAAACACTCAAAATATGAAAAATCATAGACTCCAAAATGTTTAGAAATATGTAGTTTATTGGCAGTGCATTAGAAGAAAACATATTTAATAAGATCAGAAAATCCAACAAAAGTAGTAATTCTCTGAATCAGAAAGTAGCAACGTTTTCTCTGCAGGTAGTGAGAGAGAAGTTGTCATCACACCAAACAACCCTAAGATTCAGATATCCCCAGGAATTGAGTTACAATAATTCCAATCTATTACACTGCTCAGTGTCCTTCCTGCCTTAGAAACTGGCCATCTAACCCAAGGGCCTGAAGGGTTCATACTACAAGTGTACAGCACTTATTTAGGCTGCTGCCTCAGGGCACATTCTTTCAAGAAATTATGGAGTAAAAAGTATGTGATATTGACTTCAAAAGACATTTCAGCTCATTTAATTGTTTAATAGACAATTACTGAGTATATTTTTGTGCCAAGTATAATGATTTGCAATAGAAATATAAATCATGAGCAATAAAGTTTGGTGAAGGATAGTGACAAGACAACTGTATGATATACAGTTTAGGCTTGTCATTGGGAATTGAGACAGGAGCTAGGTTTATGGGATCAGAGAGCTAGAGAAGTCAATCTAGAGTGGCCAGGTCTAATGGCTCACATGGTAAAGACTCTACCTGCAGTGCAGGAGACCCAGGTTTGATCCCTGGGTTGGGATATCCCCTGGAGGAGAGAATGGCTATCCACTCCAGTATTCTTGCCTGGAGAGTTCCATGGATAGAGGAGCCTGGCAGGCTACAGTCCATGGGTTCCCAAGAGTTGGACATGACTGAGAGACTTTCACTTTCTTTCAGGATCAAAGGAAAGAATGGATACAAAGAACGGGGGAGGCTGGAAAAATACATGTTGATGAGCATGAATTTAAGCTGAGTACTTAAATCAAGTGTATGCAAGAGTCTTTCTGGTGTGGGGAAGGGGGAGGGATAAATTAGGAGCTTGGGTTTAACATATACACACTACTATAAATAAAACAGATAATCAACAAGGACCAATTATATAGCACAGGGAACCTACTCAATATTCTGTAATAACCTACATGGTAAAAGAATCAGAAAAAGAATGGATATATGTATAACTCATTCACTTTGCTGTACATCCAAAACTGACACAACATTGTAAACCAACTATACTCCAAAGTAAAATTAAATTAAAAAAATTTTTGTAACTAAAAAATCAAATTAAAAAATTTTTTGTAACTAACAAAAATAGGTATTTCCTAGAAGTGCACTTCCAAACTGTTATGCAAATGATTGGAAACTATTAAGAACTATGGGCTTCCCAGGTGGGCTAGTGGTAAAGACCCCCCTGCCAATGTAGGAACATAAGAGACTCTGGTTTGATCCCTGGGTCAGGATGAGCCCCTGGAGGAAGTCATGGCAACTGACTCCAGAACTCCTGCCTGGTGAATCCCACGGACAGAGGAGCCTGGTGGGCTACAATCCACAGAGTCACAGAGTCGGACACAACTGAAGTGACTTAACATGCACGCACGCACACATGACGTACTATATTGAGGTCAATCATTTGTCCCAGTTTGCCTGAGGCAGCACTGATACATACCTGCTATTATAATAATATTTATTAATGGTATCCTCTTTCATCCTCAAAAGCATTGTGGTTTGGGTGATAACCTGTACAGTTACCTTATTTTAACAACCTATCAGTCGGACTTGTGTCACTCCAAGATTTAAGTAAATTTGCCTAGACGTCTCTTCCTTCTCTCATATTGTCCTGGCCTTTAGAAGCCCAAACGCTCCCTGAGATTTTGACAGATTCCCAGGGTCTTACATTTAACCCAGACTTCTGGGCTCCCATGACCCTGCACTCTTCCTCTGGGCTGCCCTCATGGCCCCAGGCAGAAAGCTCATCTCTTCACATTCCACAAAAAATAGACTCCCACAATTAGTGCTGAAATTCTTTTTTAGTGACGACAAGTGGAAAACAGAGCAGAGGTGTGCAACGCTCATCACCCAGAAAACTAATTTTATCTGTAAAGTGCATATCTGTCTTCTAATGGCAACGGTCCAGCAGTTTCCTTCTTATCTCTTTCCCTGGGTCATGTCTAGGCTCACATTTTTCCTAATCCTCTCTCTCTGAATTTTCCTTTCTCCCCCTTTCTCTCCCTTTCCTTACCTTTTCCCTATTTCCAAAAGTCAAGGTAACCATTTTTCCTTTTATCTGCTATACATTCAACATGATGTCTCAGGATCTTCTAACATCTGTTCTAAATGCCCATGAGGGGACAGAGGCAGTTCTCTCTCTAAATATAATTCTAGTGCCAGGCAAAGCAGAGCTGGGAGTATAGAGAAAAGGAATGGAGAATTAGAAGTAACATGTCTTGGCAAAGACTGGGACGAGAAAGAACATGGAAATTCAGATAAATACACAGGTGCCTATTCTTATAGGCACTTAAAAAATTTATCTGAAATATCCACCTAAAATTCTCTTGCTCTTGATTTTCCTTTTATGAAAATGCATTATTCTTGGGGAAAAATCCATGATTTCTTGTCAAAATACAAACAATAAGATAAACTCCATAGAAGGGAGATATAGAGGAAGGATAAGATGTTTGGTTAGTACATTTTTTTTAATGCATTTCACATGTGCTAGGGACAAACTGCAAAATTTGATTCAGTGCTTCCTAGAGAAAAAAACAAAGACTGAAAGAAAATCAGTGAAAAGATTTTTGGTATCTATAAGAACTTTAAAAAAAAAAAAAGCCCTTAGATGATGTTTTTTTTATTATTAAGATCCGAGAACTTCTTCCACGAGTTTTCATTAAAAGTATAATGAACCTCTTTCTCTACAGTGTCTCTTAAGAACTTTAAATGCGTTTCTTTTGCATGCATGCTTCTTCTGGTGAGTTAACAGCTTATGCCCAATGTAATTGATTAGAAACATTTTTAGAAGCTAAAATTTTACCACTGCTGCTGCTACTGCTGCTACTAAGTCACTTCAGTCGTGTCCGACTCTCTGTGACCCCACAGACGGCAGCCCACCAGGCTCCCTGTCCCTGGGATTCTCCAGGCAAGAACACTGGAGTGGGTTGCCATTTCCTTCTCCAGTGCAGGAAAGTGAAAAGTGAAAGGGAAGTTGCTCAGTCGTGTCCGACTCTTAGCGACCCCATGGTAAAATTTTTCACCATTCTGATGGCTTAAAACACGTTTTTTTTTTTTTAAACCATCTACAGCATTTGAGAGTTTGCCTAGCTTTCAGTCAATCCTCCTTGATTATAATTTCTCAAAACCAAGTTTCTTGATAGGATTTGAACAAAGTTTTCTAAATGGTACTCTTTAGCTAGAACTTACAGAGTCAGTACTGCATGCTGCTGATTAAGGGCAAATTCGTATTCTTTGGCAATCACCTGATCAGGTCTCCTATAGCAATTAAATAGTCTAAGTAAGACTTGTTGCTGAATAGATGGCTACCCATTTACACATGGGGTAGGTCAAGAAATCTCTCTTGGCAGAGGAAAGAATTCCTCAGGACATAGTTCTGGGTCTGCCACAACACTTTGACAAATATGCCATCAACACTCCAAAGAGTTCTATGCCATAGAGCATGGGCCTGATACAGCACCAAGAGAAGTCTTACTTTGACCAATGTACCTTTCTATTGCACTCCAGTTTTAGTTTGTAAAATGTACTATATGATATTTGATCTGCTAAATATAATTTGATGGTCTCAAGCTATTGAATATTGGGTGGCATTTCCTGAAAATAGCAATTTGGCTTTGGAATTAGGTTATCTTGAACCATTCTCTGTAACAGTCATTAGCTAACAGAACTTGCTTGAAGCCAGTCATCACTTAGGACAGAAGAATAAGTTCTAAATTTCTCACAATGCCATGAAAGAAAACAAGAAGTTTTTCCATAAGCTAAACAATCCCTTGAAAAAAATGGGAGAGCCATGCTTGAAACACAGAGAAGTAGAAGCCTAATTCCTCTGGAGACAGTGCCAGGTGTGGTTGGGGAAGCACAGAACCACACCTGGAGCCCAGGACTTTGGTTCTAGCTGGAGTTATCACTTACCTGGCATGGCCCAAGTCCATCACTTAACTTCTTTGGATCTTTTTCCTTCTTTCATAATGAGGAAAAGGAAAGGCCCAGAACAGATTAGTGGTTCTTAAGTATTTTAAGATATAGAATTTCTTCAAATAATGTGTGTTACTACATTGTGTACTATAAGTGACTGCATTGTTGACCTGAAGCAAATAGCCAGATATTTCTCCAGCAAAGATGGGTTTATTTGGAAATGGAATAGAATTGTAATTTGAGATCTGCAATCATGGCAAGCCACCAGCAAGTTCCTGCATAGCAAAGGAAGAAGAATGCTTTTATGGAGGGAAAAAGGAGGTTGGGAGGGCCAGAGTAAGCAGAGTTCATGGCTTTCCATCAGCTGAGATCTTGACAGCAAAGGAGAGGAGTCTTTCTTCTTCCTTTGGGCTTTGATACCATTGAAGGGCCTAAAAGTGTCTCCCTCTGGACCGCCTACTCTATTTAACTGAGGTGTCTGCTTATCAGATGTTATTGCAACATCAATATGCCTTCATCAGAGTGTTAAAGCAGTTTTTCTTCTCCAAAATTAATCCATTTTCCAGTTTAGACTGACTCATATGTATAATAAACCTTCATCTAAAGAGAGCAATTTCAGTCAGTTCAGTCACTCAGTCGTGTCTAACTCTTTGTGACCCCATGAACTGCAGCACGCCAGGCCTCCCTGTCCATCACCAACTCCCGGAGTCTACCCAAACCCATGTCCATCGAGTCGGTGATGCCATCCAACCATCTCATCCTCTGTCGTCCCCTTCTCCTCCTGCCCTCAATCTTTCCCAGCATCAGAGTCTTTTCCAACGAGTCAGCTCTTTGCATCAGGTGGCCAAAGTATTGGAGTTTCAGCTTCAACATCAGCCCTTCCAATGAACACCCAGGATTGATCTCCTTTAGGATGGACTGGTTGGATCTCCTTGCAGTCCAAGGGACTCTCAAGAGTCTTCTCCAACACCACAGTGCAAAAGCATCAATTCTTTGGTGCACAGCTTTTTTTATAGTCCAACTCTCACATCCATACATGACCACTGGAAAAACCATAGCCTTGACTAGGCGGACCTTTGTTGGCAAAGTAATGTCTCTGCTTTTTAATATGCTATCTAGGTTTGTCATAACTTTCCAACTTTCCAAGAGAGCAATGAGGAAATATCAAAAATATATATATTATTCTCACCTTTATATACAACATTCCAACAAAAGGATATTGTTTTCTTCTCCATAGACCCTATGGAAATTTATGGATTTGAGGAAAGCTATCAAAATGGAGTTTATCACTTTTCAATTGGGGAAAATGCCAACCCAGATTTCCTTCATTGGTCTATTCCTATCTTAATGAAGACCGTTTTCTTTCATTTTGTCTATGAATAAACTTAATTGTAAAACATCTGCATTGTTTTAGTTTCACAGAGGTCAATTTATATAAACAGCATCACAGTAAACAGAAGTTGAGCTCATCTTTCACCAAAGTGGACATTTGCTAAACGAAATCAACCCTGAATATTCACTGGAAGGACTGATGCTGAAGTTAAAGCTTCAATACTTTGGCCACCTGATGCAAAGAGCGAACTCATTGGAAAAGACCTTGATGCTAGGAAAGATTGAGGGAAGGAGGAGAAGGGGGTGACAGAGGATGAGATGGTTGGATGGCATCACTGACTCAGTGGACGTGAGTTTGAGCAAGCTCCGGGAGATGGTGAAGGACAGGGAAGCCTAGCATGCTGCAGTCCATGGGGTCACAAAAAGCTGGACACGACTGAGCCACTGAACAACAAAATGCTATGCATGCATGTGGCTTTTACATATTTCATTGGCAAATGATTTCCTCTGAACCAAAGTGGATCCTTCAAATGCAGAGGAGTCCACCGTAGATGAGGAGTCTATTTAAATAATACAGCAATGAATATGGGAGTTCCAATTCTTCTTAGTGAGACCAGACACTCCTGTGTAATCCTCCTTAAACAAAGTATTCATATGTCCAATATTCCAATATACACAATGACAGGAAAACACAATTTCCCCATTCGATGATCATTTATAGATTCTAAATAGCTTTAGTTTTTTAGGTAGAGTTCCTCTTTCACAATGCTTTGATTCTATTTTCCATCTAGTTAGCTTTCAATTCATTAGAAAAAGAAAATTATTTAAGAAGCCAACCAAGTCTTAGATTTGATCATATACAACTCAAATTTGGCTGGCCCAGTCTTTTGCCAGCCAAATTTTAAACTATAATTTGTCATTTTTATCCTCACAGATAAATATGGAGACTGAAGTAGCTAAGGCAAAACACCCAATTCCTTCAGCAATGTAATTAGAAAAGAAAAGGAAAAAACTTAACTATAAAGGTAAATACTCCCATCTTGTGGCTGCTGTTGAAATAACATGTTTTAAATGAGGATTGATTGGTGCAAAAAATTTAATTCAAGAAATCATCACAAACCTCACTGCTATTTGTTGATCCTTCCTAAGTGCCAGGCACCATAGCAAATATTCTATGTATACCATCATATTTAACGCTTACAGCAACACAGGTAAATGTAAATGGCGGATTTACATTTTGCAGTAAGTCATGTCATTTTATAACACGAAAATCACTCTGTGCTGCTATAATTTCACAATTGCATTTAATTGATGAGAACAAATGAAATCCTAGCTGGACTAATAGTCATTGATTAGTCATTTATTCTAACAGAGCTTGGACTTCTTGGTTCCCAGTCTGATGCTAAAATATCCCAGTTCCCTCTTATAGTATATTATTCTCAGTCATATGCTAATGACTCATATTCCAGTCATACAGACCTCAAATTTAAAACTACAGTCATTATAACTGTCAAGTGTTTTTAAATCAAAATAAAGAGTATTAAGTTCTTTCTTTTCTTTTCCTTTTTTTTTTTTTGGCAATTGAATATACCATTACAATTGATCTCTTACAGGAAAGGGGATTTTACTTCTAATGACCTAACACTGGCTCAGGTCAGAATACTAATCTGGATTGGTCAAAGGCCACTGAAAAACTTCCAGGAGAAAGAATAAGTACAATTAGTCTTCAGATGACAGAAGTTCACAAGAGAATATAACATGAAATTTCATGGTTAGAAATATATATTAACAAACTAATTTTTATTAAAAAAAAAAAAATCTCAACTCTCCATGCCATGGAGCCCATTTTACTGTGTCATTTAATTCCAGCAAAACCAATAAGAGACAAAGAAAGAGAGAAACAGAGACCAAGTTTCAGAGATAGAGACAGAAAGAGATACTTATTACAGTCACATCTCTTTTGAAAAGAAAGTTACGTTTTCTGGAACAGCTCTTTAGTGAATATTTGTTAGGTTTACTCTAAAGATTTCCTGGAAGAGGCAGGAGACAGAAATCACGTCATTACTGTAAGAAGCTGTCCATTTCAGAGACCCTAGTTGTTGGTTACTGGTTTGGAAGCCTCTGCAATGAGATCATGGCAGTGAGCTAAGCCTAAATAAAGATTTCCATTTTTAAAAGTTTGCTTAAGCTTGGAAAAGATAAGATTGGCCAGATAAAAGCTATCCATCTTAATCATTGTTAGTTTTTTTCCCAGCCTGTTGACAATGTGCAAATTCTATTTTATGCCAGGAGTGTGAAACAATTGTTACCTTACCCCGGGGTCCCACCCTTCACTCTTTCAGGATACATTATCAGATCTACACAAACTGAAGAGAATTTCCTTAAGCTTTTATAGGCAAGAAGGATGGAGTCTTCTGGTCTATTTTATATTAGTTTTGAGAATACATACTTTTCCTTGTTTTAACTAATTTGAATAAGGTAAAATAAACATTTAAGTTAGTTAAGAAACTAGCAGGACTATCTGTTTTACTAAAAAGAGAGCAAGATTATACTAATGACACACATTAAGTCTCCGGCGATAAGATCTGGTTTTTTAAGTAAGATTAGCATTAAAAAGTATACCTGAGAAAAACTTTTTTAAGTATTTTAAAAACTAATCTAAACTAACATTATGGCATCTGGTCCCATCATTTCATGGCAAATAGATGCGGAAACAGTGGAAACAGTGACAGACTTTATTTGGGGGGGCTCCAAAATCACTACAGATGGTGACTGCAGCCATGAAATTAAAAGACACTTGCTCCTTGGCAGAAAAGTTATGACCAACCTAGACGGCATAGTAAAAAGCAGAAACATCACTTTGTCGACAAAGGTCCGTCTAGTGAAAGCTATGGTATTTCAAAGTAGTCATGTATGGATGTGGGAGTTGGACTATAAAGAAAGCTGAGTGCCAAAGAACTGATGCTTTTGAACTGTGGTGTTGGAAAAGACTCTTGAGAGTCCCTTGGACCGCAAGGAGATCCAACCAGTTCATCCTAAAGGAGATCAGTCCTGAATATTCATTGGAAGGACTGATGCTGAAGCTGAAACTCCAATACTTTGGCCACCTGATACGAAGAACTGACTCATTAGAAAGGACCCTGATGCTGGGAAAGACTGAAGGCGTGAGGAGAAGGGGACGACAGAGGAAGAGATGGTTGGATGGCATCACCGACTCAATGGACATGAGTTTGGGTAAACTCTGGGAGTTGGCGATGGACAAAGAGGCCTGGCGTGCTGCAGTCCATGGTGTCACAGTCGGACATGACTGAGTGACTGAACGGACTGACTGAAACATAGTTTAATCTTTTTATATTAAAAACACTTTTTTTTTTTTCATTTTGTTGGCCTTACCTCGCGGCTTGCAGGATCTTAGTTTCCTAACCAGGGATTGAACCTGGCCCCCAGCAGTGAAAAGAGTCCTAACCACTTGACTGCCAGAGAATTCCCTAAAAACATTTTAAATATCACAGCAGAGTTTCTAGCTCAGCAAAACATGATTCCATTCTCCAAATATATGCAACACTGTATACCATACCAAAATAAATAACTGTCTTCATAACTTTAAAATAAGCCAAATTTGTAAAGTGAGATTTCACTCTTGCATATTCCAAATGTGTGACCGAATCTCCAATTATTCATACAATATGTAAGTTGTTTTACCNAACATTTTAAATATCACAGCAGAGTTTCTAGCTCAGCAAAACATGATTCCATTCTCCAAATATATGCAACACTGTATACCATACCAAAATAAATAATTGTCTTCATAACTTTAAAATAAGCCAAATTTGTAAAGTGAGATTTCACTCTTGCATATTCCAAATGTGTGACCGAATCTCCAATTATTCATACAATATGTAAGTTGTTTTACCCCATGTCATACCCATGTTATAAGTCCCCAAATTGCCATTTTATGACTTCTGAAATAAGTTATATCCAGAGACTAGTACTGCAAGTTGAAAGCTTCCCTTAGAAACTGTGTATATGCTGTCCTTCTTGGCCAATAAGCAGAAGATCACAAGCGCTATATGTATAAATCAGCTGCCTACTGGAGAGAGGAGCATATCTATAAGAAAGTACAGAAGGTATAATAGCCTTCACAGCCTGAAGAAGCCCCTGAGGTCATATCTTCAACGTCTGTATGTATGACTTAGCATTTGAGCTACTGTTAAAATTGAGATGCCAAGCTGGGATCTGTACAATACCAAATTAGTGCACCACTGCTTTTTTCTACTGTCAAATTCCACGAGGCATTCTTTCTCCTGAATTATGTCATTAACTCCTTCCACTAAGGACAGCAATGAAACAAAATGGAAACACAAGCTGCTGCTGCTGCTAAGTCGCTTCAGTCGTGTCCGACTCTGTGCGACCCCATAGATGGCAGCCCATCAGGCTCCACCATCCCTGGGATTCTCCAGGCAAGAACACTGGAGCAGGTTGCCATTTCCTTCTCCAAAGCATGAAAGGGAAAACTGAAAGTGAAGTCGCTCAGAGAGTATCAAAGCCGGAAGTACCCACCTAGGAAAAGTTCTCTAAAAGAATAGGTTGCCTATAGGACAGTTTGAAAACAATATGCAGAGTAGTCAGGGATTAGACTTAAAAAGAGTAGATTCATTAATTAAACCTGTGGATTCTTGCTCACCTCAGAGACATGGAATTCTCCTAAATTCTCAATTGCCCCTACAGTTTAAAAGAAGAATGACAGCAGCTAAGATAACAATAGCTCTCTCTTGCAACCCTCTGGGCCCTTCCACTGAAAAAAAGAACCTTTCTCCCATTGGAAGTATAAACTCTACACATCCAGCCTCTATAATCCAGACAGTGCTTGGGGCAAGCTAGAGGCAAAGAGAAAAGAGATATCATAGCACAGATAGGACAAGAATGGTCTAGATAAAATATGAGGCCACACGAAAGATCTGATTTGAGGAAGTATCATCCTTTCTCTTTGAAGACAATGAATTGCCAGCATTCTAGATTCATTCGGTCCTTTCATTTTAAAGCCAGAACTTTTGAGTTTCAGGAGCTCTTATTCAAAGGCAATTATCCTTGTGAAGGTAAAACCCCTCTGCAGTTAACACTTAAGTGAGAATTAGTGGACTCTGCCAAAAGCAGTTGAAGTTGAAAAGATAGTTGATGGTTACCTACCAGTAGAGAGAGAACAAATGAAGCAAGCATGAGTTTTAAAAAAATATAAAACTAGCATCTAGTTTTTCCCAAGACTGATATACTGTTAAAAATATCTGCTTTTGGTAGCTCCTCTAGGAGTAAATAGCTATGATTTGTGCCTCTCAAAATAAATACAAAGGCTGTGGGAAATATTTCACATTCTTTCTAATTCACAGGCACAGGATATATTTCGCATTTAGAAAATCTATAATCTAATTTTTATCACTGAGATTTCTACTAGCCCAGTTCTCAAGAATATCACATAGCTGAGATGTTTTATTTTAAAAGGGAAGTGCATCAAAAATCAAAGGAGAAGTTACTGGTATGTCTGGATCTCCTTGTTTCTTCATACAATTCTTGCTTCCATTTTATCAATATATTTCTTAAATATTCATCTTCTCATTCATCAGTAAACCCTTATTCTCTAAGATTAGGTCACAAGACTTTTTTTCGTCTGCATTCTGATTAACTTGTCTGTCTTCTACAAATGTAGGAAGAGATCATTTGTAGAAGGAATATTAAATCTAGAGAAATGCAAATGAAAGGAGGAACTAAGACATCACTTGAGATTCCCATTTCCAACTCTCAAGTCTCCTAGATTTGCCCCAGTTTCCAGTGACAACATAGTGCCACTATTCTTAAAGCCTTTCCCTCTAGGAAAAACCTGACATGTACTGAGCAAGTTTCCAGGACATAATCCACCAGACCTAATCAGGGCCCCAGGGTGAGAACAACCATTGGTATAGCAAGTAATTTTAGTGTAAAGAAGAACAGCTCTCATCTGATTGGAGTATAAATTTCTTCTGCGATTAGTACCTTTGCACCAAATTACCTTTAATATCTTACTATTCTCTTTGGGGGGGAGGTGTCATTGAACATGTTTCTCATTCCTCATAAAGCTCCTAAATTTGATTTTAACATATCAACTTCCTTCATCTAATCCAAGTTAGGAAAAAAATATGCATAGATAGATTCATATATCTCAAAATTCCTGAAATTCAGTTAATATTTCTTTCTTTTCCAATTTAGGTTAAAATATTTCCACTCTGTTTCAGACTGAACCAGTTTCTTGCTGTGTCTTTTGATGGCAAATAAATCCTGGACTATATTCTTCAGGTTCAAAATGAAAGCCAGAAATGAGTGTTGCTGTTGTTTGGGTGTTAAGTCATGTCCCACTCTTTTGAGACCCCATAGACTGTAGCCTGCAGGCTCCTCTGCCCATGGGATTTCCCAGGCAAGAATACTGGAGGGGGTTGCCGTTTCCTTCTCCAGGGGATCTTCCCCACTCAGGGATCTAACTCGAGTCTCCTGCATTGGCAGGTGGATTCTTTACCACTGAGCCGCCAGAGAAGCCCAAGTATGAGTGAACCATATTGTGTTAAACTTACAGAACTTTTTAAACAGGAGGCTGTTCAGATTAAGGGAAAACACTGGACACTTCAAAGTGTAAAGGGTTTTGTTGATTCTTCCGAAAGATAAATCAGAAAACAAGAAACAGCTATTGAACATTACACTGCGTTGATAAACATTTCTTCAAATAATGTAAAAAGTATTTATCAAATTAATTTCAGCCTAGCTGTGAGATACTAAATGTGCGATGTTTTCAATTGTGTGCTCCTAGTTCCAAAGCAGCCCCCTACCTCTGGTGCTCACTTTTGTTTACATTTGGCAAATGGTGTCTTCCTGCTTTTAGGAAAGGAGGGCTTAAAGAGGCTTATGACCACCTACACATCAAATAATTGCTACAGACATCTTCCTCCTTAAATACAAGTTAGATATGTATGTAATAATTATAAAGTTGAACTAAAATGGTCAGAACAAAGTACAGGAGACCAGTTCAATCAACTCTTAGCTATTTGAAAGCTCTCTTGAAGTATTCATGAAATCAGAACTATAACTGAATTCCCACTTCCTTCACATAAAACCGTCGTGGCTATAAAAACCTGGCTTACCTCCAGGAGAGGATATTTAGTGGACCAACCCCAGAAACATACAGTGAACAAGCCCAGAACTTCATTCTCAAGGATTCTTGAAAGCCGAGAGCATATAAATGATTTTAATTGCTAAAAATGTATACACAGATCCATATAAACATGTAAATTATAATTATATGCATAAGTATTTATATGGGAGAAATTTCTTATAAACCTTGATAACAATTAACTCTATGCCTAAAATACATTAAAACTTTTTATTTTGGGGACTTCTCTGGCAGTCCAGTGGTTAAGACTTTGTCTTCTAATGCAGGGGATGAGGGTTCAATTCCTGGTGGGGGAGCTAAGATCTCATATTCCTCATAACCAGAAACCAAAAAACATAAAAACAGAAGCAATTCTGTAACAAATTCAGTAAAGATTTTTTAAATGGTCTACATAAAAAAAAGAAAAACTTAAAAAAAAAAGAAAACCTTTCATCTTTATCCCTTTAATCTCTGTCCTCAGTTCAATACACTTTTTAAACATCTCAAACTTTCATGCAGTTTCTGAAGTGAAAATCTAAGACCTAACACTTATTCACTTAGGTCTACTTGACTTTTCATAGACAAGTGTCCTATGAAAAGGAAAAACAATGATACTAGACACTGTTAAGAACCGATAAACCAACTAAGTCTAAGGAAGAAGATTGCCACCAGACTGCCACCTTTCCTCCAGACAGTAAGACTGCTATCATTCAGACCCTGCACCAAGATGCATTTAAAACTTAAACCAGGAAATTATGTCTAAGGGAATTGTAAACGTTTCCATTCATCCCAACAGAAAAGTAGAGATCTTGGAAAATCTGAATAAGTGAAAAAATCAAACGAGTTCAAGAAGCTCTGAGCATAGTAAGAGAGAAATTAATTCCAGTGAGGTCAACAGCAAAATCTAAAATCTCTCTACTTTCAGTCAAATAATTTATCCTATATCAATGTAATGATTTTCATACCTACAGTCATTTGGATTCAGCCTTAAGATGAAAAAACTATCATGCTTTCAAAAAGGTGTTTTTCTCATTAATCTTATAGCAGAACATCAAACACAACGATCTAAAATGGACCAGTTCCAATCCATCTGGAGCAATCAGACTGGGAAAGGCTTCCAATCATACAGTAAAATCAGAACTGAAAGCTGTATCAAAACATACAGTGATCTCATGGGAGGAAGGAAACCTCCCTCCTCCACACCTCTCTCTTCCACCCACTACCTCACCCCTGACTTCAAATAATCCCCAAATCTGGGAAACATTAGTAGCGTTGCTCTAGCTGATCCCCGGCACTGTCCGTGGCCAGGTGAAGGTGATCTCTGCGGTAGCAAATGTCGAGGTTGACTGTCAAGTGTAACGTTCATTTCAGTCACAGAGATGCTCTATAGGAAATAAAGAGGCCATTCATAGGGAACAGCATAAATGCCTTACAAGTACAGAACAATATCCTGGGTGAGGAAGTGATAAATAATAAGGCATTCTGACCACACCTGCTACTCGTTAAGAGACAGAAGCCTCTTAGACACCATTAATACTTTCAGCATCTGCCAGAGGAAATAGAGGGCTTTATAAAGGACAAGATGTTTTTAAAAGGTGGTGTTAGGACTGAGCAGATGTGCGTCTATTCACTGATTACACTACAGTGGGATTTAGTGAATAAAGGTTTAATAATTAAAGCTGAGGCATAAACAACATAGATCAAACACAACTTATCTAAGGAAGTGAAGAGATTCAATTCAACTCAGAAAGACTTGGTTCCAGTACCAATTCTTCAGTTAACATTGTAATTAAAAGTTATTTTTTAGCTACGGAGACATCCTTCAGAATTTCTATAAAGTAAGACTTTTTAGAGATAATTTCCAGGTTTGGGGATTAAGAAGGAAAGAAGAATATAAGCAGAAACCAGGAAGTCCAAAAGGGAGGGAGTGGCTCAGGCAGTAAATAATCTGTCTGCATCGCAGAACACCCAGGTTCAGTCCCTGAGTTGGGAAGAGCCCCTGGAGAAGTAAATGGCAACCCACTCCAGTATTCTTACCTGGAAAATCCCATGGACAGAGGAACCTGGTGGGCCACAGTCAATGGTGTCGCAAGAGTCGGACATGATTTAGCAACTAAACCACCGCCACCACATGTGTATGGCTGATTCACTTTGCTATACAGTGAAAACTAACTCAACACTGTAAAGCAACTATACTGTAATAAAAATTAACTTTAAAAAAGCATATAAGCAGAAGCCAATCCTCTCTTCGCAAGATGAGAAGTAAGCCACCTTAAGGACCCATCTTAGAGCCATCTTAGTGACCTAAAGGGGCCTCTGGCACTTTGACAAGGCTCACTAGCAGAGGATGGTGGTAGCGGCACCATCGGACAGAGGTTAAAGGTAGGATGGTAGCAGGAGGATGAAGGTAGCGGCATGCAGCCAAGCCCTTGAGTTTTCTCAGCCCAAACATGGGAGCAACCCCAGGAACAGACTCACAGGGCTTGGTGATGGGGGTAAGGGAACCAGCAGAACCACACCTCTGGAAACACCTAAAACTGTTTTTGTCTCTTCCCACCCTCTCTTCCTGCCCAGAATCACTACTGGACCCAAAATAAACCAAGCTATACTGACAAATCTCCACAAAGCTGGAGTCCTTCCATTCTTTGAGGTCTGTATTTAGACAGTCCTCCTCTAACCTGGGCTTGAGTGTGAAAAGGAAAAGGAAATTTAGTAGACCTGCAGCAAATTAATTTCTCTATTAGAAAAGCATTTGTTTTGAGTCCTCAGAACTTGAGTTTCTGGGAGATAATTAGGAGGATCTTTAATTCTTTAGCATCACTAAGGGATAATTTCAACCATGATGCTAAGTCGCTCTCCAGCCCTGAGTCCATGTCTAGCAGCTTTGCAGTGTGACACTTGCTTCCAGAGTCTGTTTAGGCACTGAGGGAAAGTGATATAACTATTGAAATTTTGATTCAAGTGTTCTCTCAGGGGACTTAGCCCTTTCTCAGCAATCTGATTTTTTTTTTCTATCTCAGTAGATAAACTTGAAGTCTAACTTTTGAATATAGCTTTTGCTATTTCAAGTTGCAACCACAAGATAGCAGAATAACTTAATTTGAGTTCCAATCGGTAAGTAATGGATTCTAAAACTGATAAGAGCAACTCAGGAAATGCGAGAAATATGATTATGATGTGGTACAGGATGATATAAAATAAAGTTAAATAAACACAAATTTTAAAAATAATTTTAAGAATTTAATGCATAAATACATTTGATAGTCAGTCATAAGGGACTATTATAGAGAAGTTTACAAGGTGCATAGCACACTGAGTACTGACCAATATAATGATGGCCATTTATATTAAAACTCCACTTTCAAGTCATTATAGATTAAAATGATATATATGTAAATCTGTGTGTTTCTAAATGATTTCCAGCCTTTATTATTTTGAATGTGTCTCCACAAAATTCATAGATCAATTATAGAAGGAACATAAAAAGGAAAAGAACATTGTATTATCTTTTTTTATGAACTACTGCAGTAATGAAATGTTCTCTGAAAATATTTAAATAGACTAAAATGTCTCATCTTAATAGTCATGGATGATTCTTTGCAGACCTAAACTATAAACATGTCTCAACAATCCTCACCAGTCCCTGGAGATTTCACAAAGATTCCTTCCCATCTCTCCCCAGAGCAGAGCCTGAGAAAACAGATGGGTCTTCCTCTGTGGCCCTGAGGCCAGCAGTCCTAGCCTCTGGGAATGGTCAAAGGAAACTGTTTCTGGGCCAATGGTCCGTCTCAAATATATATATATATATGTATTCTGCTTCCTTTTCCCCAGAATTCAAAGTGAGACTGTAATTCATCCATCATTGGGTATGTTGTCTCTCAACAAATTGCTAGATGTCACATCAGATTCAGTATAAAAGAAAAGAAAAAAGATAAACAGATATGGGAAAATAATCAAACCACTTACAGGATACATTTGATGGCAGAAAAAGTCAAATACTTCGTAAGACATAGCAGTGCTATACACTTTAATTATGGAATAAAGTAAAATAAGTATAAATCAAGAAACTTGAACAGCCTTGAACGAGAAAGTACTAAACTTTTAAGTATGCTTGTAAAAATGAATAGGGGGCACACTGGGGGCACAAATATAAAAAATACACTGGAGGGAAATGATGCAAAATATTTTCTCAGTCTAAGGGTTTTTGAAAAGTATTTTTGAGGATGAGTAAATCTCAATATTAAAATTTAAAAGAACATAAGAACTCAGGAAATCACAGCTGGAAAGACTGTACCCATCTTAATTTTAATTTTTGTCTCCAAAGGCTCAATTTCCTAAAAATAAAACAAGAAGAGTTTGGGGCTACACAACATCTACACAATAGAATTACAGTCAGGAGTAAGATGCCAAAAGATCTTATTCTGTTTTTTGTTAAACATGTTCCGAAATCATCATTATTTTTCTTTAATACATTATTCTTCAGATATACACTGACACAGATTGTCCTCAATTTTCAACTCATAATTTTAAAAGATTAGCATTTATTTTGGTTAGTCTAATAAATATTACAATAGCTGTCTTCCTTCAAAACTCTCCCTTCCTGAGACTTCCCTGTGATCCAAATGTTGAGAATCCCCCTCCAGTGTACCGGATGAGGGCTTGATCCTTGGTTAGGAAACTAAGATCCCACATGCCCCAGGGCAACCAGGCTCACATGCAACTACTGAGCTCTCCACTCTAAAGCCTGTGTGCCACAACAAGAGAGAGCCCTTGCAACGCAACTAAGACCCAATGCAGTCAAATAAATACATAAATGTTAAAAAAAAAAATCCCTTCCTTTCTTATTTAGCCTAGATCAGGAGAGATGAAATTAGTTTCTTTAAATATGAATCTTTTTCTTCACAACACAGAAAAAACATGACAAATCACTGAGAAGATGTTAGGGTTATTTGTCATTACATCCTATCCCAAAGCAGAATTTGGAAAAACGTTTATATTCTCCCCTAAAAGCTGATAACTTCAAATTACATCTCCATATCAGATGGTTCTCCTGATATCCATACTTCTTTGTTTAGCTGCCTCATGGACACTTCAGCCTGGACGGTCTAGAAACACCATAAGTTCAGCAAGTCCAAAACTTTAAGGAATGAATGAATTCATACCCTTGCTTGCCAAAAGTTCTCTTCATTAATTCCATTACCCGCCATCCACCAATCATTTATTGGATTCTTTACCCTCATCCTCTCTGCCATGACCTTAATTTAAGGCTTTATCTCTCTTGCCTGCAATATCACAACTTCTTGAACCATCCTGCTGCTTCTAATACTGAATCCTTCCATTCTCCTCCCAGAGAGAAATTTCTGAAAAGCAAATCTAAGAATGTTATTTCCCCTAGCTAAAACTCCTAATGGCTACCCCCTCCCGAGTAGAAAGTTGAAAGTTCTCAGGATGACATACAAGATTCTTCTTGTATGCTACAAGTTAGAGCTTAAATTTCTACATCTTCCCTTTCATCTCCTCTAACTTCTCTATGTATTAATTACCTTGTGCTCTAGACACTCAGAAATGCTTGTAATTTTCCAATAAATGTCATGCCATTTCATACCTCTAGGTCAGTGCTCAAAGTTTTCATGCTCCTTGGGTGCTCTGCCATCTTAACACTTTTGGGTAAATTCTTCCTTCAAGGACTTTAACATCTAGATCTCTCAAGATATCTTGGTGTGCTAACATTTCCTTAAGTCACCCATTCAGATTTGATTACTCTTTCCTTTGTGCCAGACCGTACCTAGAACATATTAAGATAAATTGAATGCTATATGCGTAGCACTTTATTTTAAAATAATTTTTAGAATGTCTTTCTTACTACACTTTGAAATACTTATAACAGAGAAGTAGGTCCTTTTTCACCTTGTATTCACCAAAGATTAAAGAGTATCTGGTATGAAAGAAGTAAAAAAAAAATCAAATATTAAAAAAGTACTGAATTAAAATTATATAAATTCCATGATTTGCAAGTCATCATATCATTTTAGGTATCATGGGGATTACAGATGCAAATAAAACAATGTTTTACACTTAAGGAGCTAATGGAAGTTGCAAGATGTGCAAGTTAATAAAAAGACAGCAAGACAGAAAGCAATATTACTATGAGATATGAAGAAAGAAGAGATGTTTTTTCTAACCAAAAAGACTAGAAAGCTTCCATGGGGAAGATGAAATAGATGTGAAAACTGAGAGAGAAATGGAGCCAAAATCCAAAATGAAATGCATGAGATTTAATTGAACTAAATCAGAAGCCCTCAAAGTTTTACAAGCATTAAAATGAATGTCCAGAGCAAGACTTCAAAATGATTAATTTGATAGCAGTAGAGAGGATAAACTGAATCAATGAAGACTGGATGCAGAGAGGCCATTTAGAGAATTATTATAATATTCCAGGGAAATCATTCTGAGAGCCTTTATAGTTGAATCTCAGAAATGAAACTGCAGCTGGGAAAGAGGTAGGAATAAACTTGAGATGTTTGCAAGACAGAATCAATGAAACTTAGCAAATGATTTCACACAGGGTTAAATAAAAATGATACCCAAGAAGAATCAGAAGTTTTAAATCTGAAGGATTTGAATGAAAACAGGGAATATGTTACAAACAACTTTTAAAAGGAAGATTACTCCTGTTTTTGTCACATACTTGGAGACAGTGATTCATTCAAGTAACAATGTTCAGTACAAAACCTGAAAATTGTCTAAATTAATCTAAGAAGGATTGTGACTGAAAGGAAAAATTTTGGTCATTCATCTTAAGAAATTATTGAAAGACATGAGAATGAGTGTTAATGCCAAGGGTAAAAGGTAGGAAAAGAAGAGGCTTGAGAAAGAAACTTGGGAATAACCCACATAACTTAAAGATGGAAAGAACCCCGAACGAGAATAAAAAACAACAAATAATCATGAGATCATGATCCTTGCAACTGAGGAAAAGCAAAGTATAAACAGAAGGTATTGACAAGGTCTAGGGGACGACAGAGGATGAGATGGCTGGATGGCATCACTGACTCGGTGGATGTGAGTCTGAGTGAATTCCGGAGTTGGTGATGGACAGGGAGGCTGGCATGCTGCCATTCATGGGGTCGCAAAGAGTCGGACACGACTGAACTGAACTGAATGACATTGAAGTATTGAAGATGCGCTGTCCAAGAGGGTGGCCACTAGCTACATGTGCCTATTTAAATTTAAATAAAATTTAAAATGTAGTTCCTCGGTTGTATTAGTCATATTTCAAATGGTTTAACACCACATGTGGCAAATGACTTCCGTAAGAAATTAGTGCAGATATAGAATTAAGTAATCTATCATGACAGAAAGTTCTTTTAGACAGTGTTGGATTGAGGGACATAAAGAGTAGAAGAAAGGTAAATTTAAAAAGTGGCCTTTTAGGCATTTAAAGACATTGGTATTACAATTATACCAGAGCTAATTCCTCCTTATTCCATTTACTAAATTAATCTCTATACCTAGTTGCTAGCACTGACCCCCTAGAGCTATCTTTTAAGTGATTAAACGGTGAGATATGATATGTAACCACAACTCCTGGACCACTGTGAGTCCTCAGTAAAAGGGAAAATAGCAGTAGTGCCAATAGTACAATGCAGAGGGATGGAAGTCAGGCTGCTGAAGATTAAGAAGAAAATATTTGCTCAATATGTGGATGCAGCAGGCCTGGACCAGAGCTTCAGGAGACAGAAAAATAGGAGGGCAGACTATGCAAGTAACAGTTGAGAAAGAAGTTCTTTTCAAGTAAGTGCCCTAGAGGACACATGAGCATAAGGGGATGACAGAATACATGAAGAGGGAACAGATAGGAACAAAGCTGGAAGAATATGTAAGTTTCAGTATACATTTTCTAATGGTTAAGAGGATAACTGTGTTTCCTATCAATGAAAATATGACATCTGTGCAGAGATGGGCTCAGGGAATTTGTTTTTTCATGATCGTATTTTCACTTTTTTTTTTTCAGTTTCATCCATATAGAGCCAGACTTTTCTTTTTTTAATTTATTTTTTAATTGAAGGATAATTGCTTTACAGAATTTTTTTTGATTTCTGCCAAACATCAACATCAATCAGCCATAGATATACGTATGTCCCCTCCCTCTTGAACGTCCCTCCCATATCCCTTCCCATCCCACCCCTTCAGGTAGTTACAGAGCCCCTGTTTGAGTTCCCTGAGTCATATAGCAAATTCCCATTGGCTGTCTATTTTATATATGGCAATGTAAGTTTCCACGTTACTCTCTCCATACATCTCACCCTGTCCTTCCTACCTTCCTTCCCCCAGGTCCATAAGTCTGTTCTCTATATCTGTTTCTCCATTGCTGCAAATAATTTCATCAGTACCATCTTTCTAGATTCCATATTTATGTATTAGTATATGATATTTATCTTTCTCTTTCTGACTTACTTTACTCTGTATAATAGGCTCTAGGTTCATCGACCTCATTAGAACTGACTCAAATGTGTTCCTTTTTAAGGCTGAGTAATATTCCATTGTAAATATGTACCACAGCTTCTTTATCCATTCATGTGTCGATGGACATCTGGGTTGCTTCCATGTTCTAGCTACTGAAAATAGTGCTGCAATGAGCACTGGGGTACATGTTTCTTTTTTAATTTTGGTTTCCTCAGGGTATATGCCTAGCAGCAGGACTGCTGGGTCATAGAGTGGTTTTATTCCTAGTTTTTCAAGGAACCTCCTTACTCTCATAGTGGCTGTATCAAATTACATTCCCACCAGCAGTACAAGAGGGTTTCCTTTTCTCCACACCCTCTCCAGCATTTATTGCTTGTAGACTTTTTGATAATGGTCATTCTGACTGGTGTGAGGTGATATCTCATTGTAGTTTTGATTTGCATTTCTCTAATAATGTGACTCGGGGAATTTTGTTGGGGAAGTACCAGAGCAAATCAAAATAGAAGCAAGAGGTGTTTTCCATTGCCACTGAAATGGTAGTGGCATTAGGTCAGGGGTTGGTTTTATTTCTAAAATCCAAGCCTGACTTCATTGGTAGTTACTCCCTAGAATCCTAGGTTGAAGAAGATCTGCGCCTGTATCTGAATTCACTGGGAAAGCACACATGAATGAAGAGCATGTCCACAGGGACACAGAAGTCAACTCTATGTGTGATCCTGGTTCACGTGGTTTCAGGTGACTAAGTGGTCACAGAAAGAACCACCCTGGGCTTCTTTTCCCAGAAGGTCTCCTGCTTCTGGGTCACATGGACTAGAAGGGCTTAGATGCAGCCCCTGGAGAACTGTGCTCTAATGCTCTACATCCATGTAATTGCAAATCCATGCCCTATTCCTTCCTTCACCAAACACAGGATGCATTCTCCAGGTCCCTCCTTCCACACACTTTCTGTGCTCCAGGACTTCCATATAACCTCAATGCAAAATTCATCCCCACTTGCTCCCCAAGATCCCCTGAGGCACCACTGGCCTCCCTGCCTGGTGAATGTTGACATTCTTTCCACATACCATTCACAGCCACTTGAACCTTGAAAGGCAGAGAGCAGTTACTTGAACTGGGTAAGGACACAGGTCATGAAAAATGAAGGCTGGGATTCAAGAAAACAAAAAGTGGTGATACTGAGAACTTAACCTACGTCCTTTTTTGTTTTGTTTTGTTTCCATGCAGGATTGAAGGTGATGAGCACTGAACTGACAGGAGGAAATGCATCACTAAACACGATGACACAAATTGGTAACCTAAAATGGAAACAGTTCAAAGATTCTTTGTTAACAGGCCCCAAACACTATTCAGTCCCATCTGAACTTTGGGTATCTACCAATCATCAGTGTAGTTGACACTGACAGTAAAATGATGAACAAGAAGTCACTCCTGACTTCAAGGCAATAAAGGGCTTGCACATAGTAGGCACACAATGATTTCTGTTGTTTTTAAGTGAGTTGAGAAAAACACAAATACAGTATACTAACACATATATATGGAATTTAGAAAGATGGTAATGAGGACCCTGTATGCAAGACAGCAAAAGAGACACAGATGTTCAGAGCGGACTTTTGGACTCTGAGGGAGAGGGACAGGGAGAGGGAGAGGGTGGGATGATTTGGGAGAATAGCATTGAAATATGTATACTATCATGTAAGAAATGAATTGCCAGTCTATGTTCAATGCAGGATGCAGGATGCAGGATGCTTGGAGTGGGTGTATGGGGATGATCTGGAGGGATGATGTAGGGTGGGAGGTGGGAGGGGGGTTCATGTTTGGGAGTTCATGTACACCCGTGGCAGATTCATGTCAATGTATGCCAAAACCAATAGAGTACTGTAAAGTAAAATAAAATAAAATGGAAGTTCTAAAAAAAAAAAAAGAAAGGTAATGAGGTTTCTATTTGACTATTTGTAAGGGGATTAATTTCAGTCATAATGTGCTCTTTTACACATACTGGTCTTAAAAATTTCCTAGAATAACAGTGATCATGCTCTCATTAAATGTGTCAGAATAACTTAGAGATGTATAAATAAGTAAATGTTAGTCACTCAGTTGCATCCAACTCTTTGCAACCCCTGGACTATATATACCCTCTCAGGCTCCTCTGTCCATGGGACTCTCCAGGCAAGAATACTGAAGTGGGTTGCCATTTCCTTCTTCAGGAGATCTTCCCAACCAGGGATTGAACCCAGGTCTCCTACACTGCAAGAAGTTGCCTGCATTGCAGGCAGATTCTTTACCAACTGAGCCACCAGATGTATTCAACCAGATAAATGAATGAAATGTTCAGATTCCCTTCATAATTTTTAATCATAGTCCAGTACCATCCATACTTGAAAACAATGGAGACTATTGTTCCCATCCTAGCTTCAATCACTTAATATCCCAGCAGGGCTGCTCTTGTCTTACCCCTACTCAGCCTCCCCAACAAAAACACCTAATTTTGGAAGAGAGGCAAATTCCTGGGTTAGGTCAAGTTTTGCCAAAAATAGTAGCCAGACATTACCACATGTTTAGTTGCTCTGCTTTAATATATTCTTCTTCCTTAAACTGAATCATTTATGACAGGTTTCTGGAGAACTCAGAGAAAAGTGGAAGAATCACTTTGAATGATCATGTTCAGTGGTGGGGTAGCGGGGAATAAAATAACTGTAATGAAGCCATTTCCCCCTTCACCTGAAGTATGACTAATCCTTAAGGTTTTATTCTCCATGATCAAATGACTTTGAAAAGTTAAAGAATTGGGGAAGTGAGACAAAGACTGTTTAAGCTTAAACAGAGACCTCTCAGAAGTTTGTTGAGCCACACCAAAAATATAGGGCAAAGTGAAACTCTTTGAGTTTCAGTGCCATTATACAGGAGCTCCGTGGGTATTGGAGTCCAAAAGAGCCTTTCATTTCTCTCTGAGGAAAAATGTTTCTATGTAGATACAAGAGTTCTGTAAATCAGCCAAGCCTTCCAAAATCAGTGCTTCAACTCTCTCTCTGTTTATATACACTAAGCATATGCTTCCTGTGACCACTTCAAAAGAAATATAACTTTCTTAAATATTATTTAAGTGCAGCTCTATGGCTGTGAAAGAGAGAAAGTATAAGTGACTTTGAATCTTTTACTACACGGGTGGAGAAAGAAGGAAGGAGTGATTGAAATGTTACACTGACCAGTCTAGGAAACGGGTAATAACTTGTGATTAAATGCAGATGTTAACCTGAAAAATTCAGTTAATCACAGATATTAAACATGCCTGGAAACTATAAAAAAGCAGAGAGTAAACCAATGAATAACCTCTCACTGAGGTAGTATACTGACACAATTCACACTGGAAAAAAAAATAATGGACTAAATTTAAATTACTTCAACTTTTCCATCTTGTATAAATGTTTATGTACAAATGAACAGACCATTACATGGACTAGTAACCAGGGAACACTGGCAAATTGAATAAATCAAAATCAGAGTGAAAAGAGCCTTGAATGACAGGTGTGTAAGTAGCACTTTGAAAGGAACAAGCTGAAAAATATTCCATTTGAGTAAGCATAAACCACACTAGAAATATTACAGATAGATTTTAAAATTCAGAATGCCTGTTGTATCTAAAGATTGTGCAATAACTGGGAAAGCAGGTCATAATTTTCTGTAAGTGGGGCTTGGAGATCACAACTAAACATTTCAAAGCAAATGCTCCCCAGCCTAGCACTTGGCTTGGCACTTAATTGGCACTCCATAAATGTTGGTTCTGATTTATTGTTAGTAATGCTCCTCAAAATAAAATACCTGATGTTATAGTAATAAGAGGATTTCAAATAGAATTCAAATAGTAAGTATAATTGCTACTATAATATATATATTCATACATTTGACCAGTAGTCACCACTCTTTCCCATGTCCAGTAACCAATCTAACATTGTTGAAAAGCACCTATATTTCACTTTGCGCTACAATGAGTCTCTCATTCATCATTTTCAGCTGCTGATTTATCACTTTCAGCAGCTGGTTCTTCAAAGCTTGGCTGTAAATGCAGTCAGGAGTTGAGGGACAGAGGAGGAGAACCACAGGTTACAGAATGGCTTTTTTGGAAACAAAATGATTTCTTACCCTATTTTCTTTCCAAAGCAGCTTTCAAGATACATTCTCACAAAATGTGGAGATATGCCATATCCATTCATCAAATAAACATAGTCTTAAGGGTAGCAGTCCTTGTCAAATCACTTTAGGGAAGACCAGAGGAGAATTCCAAAGTTGTGAATACAGACAAGTGAAATAAAAAGAGTTTGGTGTTAAGGATACCACTGAGACCAAAAACTGTGAATTCCTAGTGCCAGTGATCCAACCCCTTATATGTCTTTCCCCACCAGACTAAGTAATTTTGCAGTGCTTTGGATCTATAGGGAGAGTTTCCTTGAAAGACAAAGGAAAATTTTGATGAAATCAGTTTTTTAAAAAATTCAAACTGAACATGCAATCCTGTAGGGGAAACAAAGGAAGGAGCCCAATTAGAAGGTTTGTAAAATGGAATAAAATGACAGAGTGGAGGAATAAGAGTCTTGAGGTCAGAGTCACGTTAGAGTAGGTCAACTCTGTAGAAGTAAGGGAGACACGGAGGATATGAGACTTGAGGAGCTATCTCAAATCTCATAGTCCTTAATAGTGATTAAGAAAGAAAATTCTAATGAATGAGACTCGTAGAGTTTCCATCAAATGTCATTTCTTGCCTTCTCTAGTACGTGCAAAATCCCATATTTTTGATGGCCCAGTGTTTGTAAAGTTAGCAATGTTATCACTGTATTCCTACATATTGGTTTTCTTTATCACACAAAAATGCTCTACAAAGCAGAAGCTGAACAAACAAAAAAGGAAAACAAATTCCAGCTCATTTCTTGTAATGGAAAGCGAAAACCTGAAATAGCAAAGAGCAGAATCTTTGTCACAACTGGAACCATTCTATAATTTTTGAAGCTTTCGTTTCTCATTTCATGATACATGCCAACAAACATGGAAATACAAGTAAATTTCTTCAGTTAGAGAAAAGCTATTTTGACATTTTCCTTTCTTTTTATTCCCCCAAGTACACCACTGAGATAAAAACAGAATTAAAACTATTTCCCATGATCCAGTGTAAGTTTAACATATAGCCAGATATATCCAGGGGTGAAACAGTGAGAGCATTTAGTGATAGAGATAGAGTTCGTGATCTCTTAAGAATTTAGAGGAATTCCATCTCTTATCAATTATGGTTTAGCTACCCAGCTTTGTTTGAAGATCTCCAGTCCAACTGTGAGTAAGTCACTGGGTTTATCGCAGGCCTTTTCAAATGGAACATTTCTGCTGGTTCATCAATACTGTGGCTCTATCACAAGATAGCTAGCCATGTTCTTTCACTTTCTGAAACCTTGGGGTTTCAATACTTATTTTAAAGCTGGAGATTTCTTTACCTGAAAACAATGAATTCAAAAAAAAAAAAGAAAGAAAGAAAGAAAGAACTGGAGTCCACTCACATGAATCATGGCAAAAAATAAGAATATACCAATGAAGCAGCTTGCAAATATAAGCCAACAAAAACTATAAACTCAGAAACTCTTAGTAAACCTCAAATACTTCTCATTCGAGAAAAGACATTTCATTAAATTCAAGAAAAATTTCATTGCATGTTAACTCCAGTGCCTACAAGAGTACTTGGTTCATAATAGCTGTTTGATAAAGATTTGCTGAATGACAAAGTGAATTAACGAATGATTGAAAAATAATGCATATAACATTTAATTTGCTGTACTCAAAACATGTGGGGCTATGAGATGCTAGATGATTATTTGTGATCTTGCCCAAATTACTAACTTAGTAGAAGAAACGAGGTGAAACTCAAAATACTCAATCATGTTTCTACTTATGTGCCTTTTTGAAAAACTTTTTCTTTTGAAATAATTATAGACTCATATGTAATTATAACGGGGCTTCCCAGGTGGTGCTAGTAGTAAAGAACCCATCTGCCAGTGCAGGAGACACAAGAGACATGGGTTCAATCCCTGGGTCAGGAAGATCTCCTGAAGGAAGGCATGGCAACCCACTCGAGTAGTCTTGCCGGGGAAATCCCATGGACAGAAGAGCCTGGCAGGCTACAGTCCATGGGATCACAGAGTTGTACATAACTGCAGCAACTTAGCACTCATGCATACACATGCAGTTTTAAGAAAAAATACAGAGATTCTGTGGACTTTTATCAAGTGTCCTCCAAAGGCAGTTATAGCTATACTAGAGCTGTAGTTGTATAACTATAGCACAATATCACACCCAGGAAAGTCACAATGATATAATCCTCAATCTTATAAATCAATGTACTTATAAAATATTCACAGATTTGCATATATGTGTGTATTTAGTTCTCTGCAATTTGACCATATATATAGATTCACATGATCCAATTAGATCTCTCTTATTATTTTTAATTTTATTTCAATGATTTTCTTCCAGAAAGTAGGTTAAGAGGGATTAAGAGGAAGAGAAATGACTGACATCAGGGAAGCTAGAACAGAATCTGGGTATGCAAGTAAACATATTCAATAAAAGACAAAGTCTTTTACAGTATTATAAATTGAGAAAGGTACAAACAAGAAGATGAGATCTGCCGGAGTTACATAATAAATTAGTAAAGGACATTTGAAGGAACCAGGTAAATGGCAGAATGCAATAGGATAATCCTGCAACCCACTCCAGTACTCTTGCCTGGAAATTCCCATGGACGGAGAGAAGCCTGGTAGGCTATAGTCCATGGTGTCGCAAACAGTCAGACACGACTGAGCGACTTCACTTCACTTCTTCAAAGGAAATCCTAAAGGATCTTCTTCCCTGTAGCTCAGACGGTAAGAATCTGCCTGCAATGGAGGAGACTCGGGTTCCATCCCTGGGTCGAAAGATCCTCTGGAGAAGGGAATGGCAATCCACTCCAGTATTTTTGCCTGGAGAATCCCATGGACAGAGGAGACTGGAGGGCCACAGTCCATGGGGTCACAAAGCGTCGGACACGACTGAGCAACTAACACTGCTACTACCACTAAGGGAAACCAACCCCGAACATCCACCGGAAGGACTGACGCTGAAGCTCCGGTATTTTGGCCTCCTGACGTGAGGAGTCAACTCATTGGAAAAGATCTTGAGGCTGAGAAGGATTGAGGGCAGGAGGAAAGGGGGCAACAAAGGATGAGATGGTTGGATGGCATCACTGACTCAGTAGACATGAGTTTGAGCAAACTTTACGAGATAGTGGAGGACAGGGAAGCCTGGAGTGCTTCAGTCCATGGGGTCACAAAGAGTCGGACACAACTTAGTGACTGAATGACAAGAAGCACTGGAAATCTGCTTACAGGAAAAACATAGAGCAGATAGGAACAAAACGCAGGTGTTGGTCACCATGGGAAAATATCCAATGAAAGAAAGCTATGTATTTTTTTTTCTGTAATATACACATGTCAATTTTAATTTCTATTTTCCAAGATTATGACCTTCCTTTCACCTAATGGTTCCTACTAATTTCACACCATATTCATTAGTAAAGATCTGGTTAGCAAAACCACTGGATAAATAGTTAAGCATAGCATTTTAGAAACAATGCTAGAAATGAGCTATGTTTTTAAGGTGTTTTTCACAGCCGCACGTCCACAAACTTGGAACATCTACTCTTTCAGGTAGAAAAATAAACACATTATGTCAATGTCCTATTGACAAGTCTTACTAATATTTATTTCCTTTATTTTCACATGCTTGAGAGATAATAACACAACTGCTATCACCCATAAAAAGGGTGCAAGAACTGGAAAAGTGGTGTGTTTACAGAAGAACACTCTAAAATATACTTGTTCCTCATACTAAATTTTAAACTAAATAGTACTGAAGCCTCTTAAAATCTCAGCAAAAATAAACATTTGTCCTTTTCATTTATATTTTTCTTCTTCATGAAGTTATAGATTTATTTCGAAAGATCTGCTTATATTGTTCATCACCTCAATTAAAGCTCTGAAACCATGCCATTGCTTAGAGTTTTTGCAATGTTCAGGCATTGTAACTTCCTTTTGCTTGCTGTATAAGAATTTCTGATCTCCTTTCCAGGAAATCTACTGAATTTCTGCCTACCTATCATTCTCTATAGTAACTGATATAAAGAATTTATTAACATTTTATCCATTTCTGCATTCTTTTCTTTGACTAATATCTTTCCCTTTTTAAATAGCTCTGTCACATCTGTACTTCTGATCTCCAACCATATTTATAATTAACTATTCACATTCTTGAGGGATTAGGCATACAAATTCTTTGGACTCTAGTAAACAGTACTCTCTTTATATTTCTAACTGGGTTATGAATAAAGAATTCTTATAAAAATAAGATTTAGCCCTGGATTCAGAAGAAACTAAGACAGACAAAAGTCATTTCAAGAGTGGTCTCCCCAGAAAACAGCATATTGATGTCTTCTTGATAACTTTGACTCTCCTGATTTTACACACAAAGGAGTCCCACCTATGCATGCATGATATCATATATAAAACCTGTATATGTTAACAGTTTCCAACAGAAAGGAGAAAGGGAGGAAAACTGGCACTAAAAGATGCCATTCAGATAATACAGGAAAATTCAAAGAGAATCACAAACAATTTATTTTACAAATACACTGGACAAGTAACTAATCTGAGGATTCAAGACAGCTGAACATAGGATAAAATGACTTATGAAAGAATTATTTCAGTACATTAAACACTAAAGTAGTGTGATTGAACATAGGAGGAAGTGAAAAAATTTTATACATCCTTTCCTTTCTTTTACTAAACCCATGAAACAAGATTAGGAAAAAATTTTTAATGCTACCCACTAGCCTGGAAAAGTAGTAAGAATGTTTGCTGAAACTCAGAGCAGTAAAGAGGGGAAAAGATTTTAATAAATGGATATCAGGGACGTCCCTGGTGGCACAGTAGCTGAGAATCCACACGCCAGTGTAGGAGACCCAGCTTCCACCCCTGATCTGGGAAGGTTCCACGTGCCTTGGAGCAATTGAGTCCATGCACCGCAACTACTAGGCCCGCACTCCAGAGCCTGTGAGCTGCGACTACTGAAGCACGTGCCCCGAGAGCCTGTGTCTGCCAAGAGAGAAACCACTGCAATGAGAATTCCACACACTGCAATGAAGAGTAGCTCGCCACAAACAGAGAAAGCCTGCACAGACAAGCAATGAGCACCCAGCACAGCCAGAAATAAAGAAGTATTAAATAGTTCTTAAATGTTTGAAAAATTAAGAATAAAAGATATCAGAACCTCGGTCTTATTCTTTATGTGTTTAAATCTAATTTACACTAAACAGAAAATTATGAAAACTGGTCCAAAATCAGAGGAATTCATGGGAATCTAATGAAGGTAAGTTTAAATCTACCCCTTAGAAATTAGATTCTAAGGAACAGTGCCCATGGATCAACTGGAGCTGAGGTTGTGGCTGACTGTTACATGCCTACAATCTAGGAAAGTGTGGGAGAGCATCAGTAGGCTCGGCAAGAGGGAAATTTTGCACCCAAAAGACAAAAAGTCATTTTTGAAAATCAGAAAGAATCTTCAAATAAGTATGTTTAAAATACTCTGTAAAAGAAAGGAACAGAAACAATGTTTTCTGCATAGAAGAGTGAAAAAAGACTATTTGAGAATGACTAAAATGGAATATTTGGCAAGAGAAATACAGTGACCACAGAACAAGATGGATTTGAATTCACTTATATGTGAGTTTTTTCAGTGATATACGCAGTTGGTTGGATGTGCTGCAGATGCAGAACTCTGGATACAGAGGAACTGGGGATAAGGTGGGTTGATTATAAGCTATAATGTGAATTTTCAACTGCTTCAAGGGTCATCCCCTCAACCCCCACATTGTTTAAGTGTCAACTGTTTATTTTGTGTGTCAGGACTCCTCAAGACCACTCTTAGGTTTGATGTTTCACATGAAGAACTCATAGAACTCGGAAAAGCTGTTATATTCATAGTTACAGGGTTTTTTTTTTTTTTTTTTTGCAAAAGGATACAGATTAAAATCAGTAAGGCACCAAGGGTGAAGTCCAGGAGACACCAGACTCAAGCCTCCAGATGTCCTCTTCCAGCAGAGTCCCACAGATTCACTTAATTATGCCAACAGTGCCGTGTGATGACATACCTGAAGCTCCTCTAAGCCTCGTGTTCAGGATTTTTATTGGGTATCAATCATGTAGGCAATTGCAGGACTTAGCTTCTCAGACTCCAGTTTCACAGAGGAAAAAAAAAAAGCTGAGAATATGATTTACCAAAAATTATATTCATTTGCATAAACTATCAATTAAATTGGCACTATGTGGCCCAAGACCACAAAAGTGCTCTTATCAGAAAGAATATTCCAAGACTCAAAGAGCTCAACTTCCAGGAGCTGTCCAAGAGCCAGTTCTGAAGTCAGGCCTTTCTTGGGAATGTGGAGGGTCTGAGCAACTCACACCTTAAGAGTTAACCTAAACACATTCATAAAATTGAAACAAAAACTATCATTGAGTGAGTGGAGCACAAGAATAGACCCAAGGAAAACAGAAGTAAAAAAAAGCCAAAGACTGATCCAAGGACATTTCCCAGAATTCAATATGTAGAGACATAAAGGATGGAATGGGACGGTCCAGGGGCCCAGCAGGAAAAGCTAATAAGGAGGAAACAGTATTAGAGAAAGATGCTCATGGTCCAGAGAGATGGAGAAGAATGAATCCCAATTTGAAGAAGTTCACCAAGTCATGAGCAGGATAAGAAAAACAAGTACATAGACCTATCAAAATGCATAAGCAAAATATCAAATAATTAATTTTAATTATTTTAATCTAATTATTTTTTAATTTAATTTTAAATTTAAATTTTTAATTTAATTTTAATTTTAAATAAATTAAAATTTATTTATTTTAATTTAATTATTTTAATTGCCAAAGAGGTTCATTATCACAGAAAATAAGATAATTAGATAACATATTTTGCATTAGTGGATGTCAGCTAAGGATAGAATTTTAGAGAAGCAGCTATTTTTCCTCAGTGTATACTGTTCTATTATGCTGGCATTCATTGTTGGTAGCTTTTAAAAATTTTCCAGTCTGAAAAATGTATTTATCCAATCAGTCGCTCAGGCTCTTCATTTATGAAATTGATTAAAAATTACAATGCTTACTTTGTAAAATAAAATCCAGACATTTTCAAATATACATAGATGAAGAGTTTATGATTTGGTAGGCCTTTGTTAAAAAACATACTTACACAGGTGATTCAACAAGAAATAAGTTGAAACCAGAAAAAAAAAGAATGGAAGAAATAAAGACATGCTAAAGCTTGTTGGTACACATAAATAAGTATGGGCCATAAAATATGTTCATGATGAAATGGAGAGGCAATATTTTTTAAAAGCCGGAATTAAAATACCAGACAACAATAACATGAGATAAATCACAGTTAAATTTTTCTAAGAACCTTGTATTATATAGGTGTTCTATAGGAGAGAGGCATAAAAATACTGAACAATGAACATCTTTCAGCTAAATATGCAAGTTAAAATTTAAGATAAACCATCATTTTAAAAGTTGAGTAAAATAAGTACTCTCAGAAGACAAAAGAAAGAATCTTGTCAAAATAGAAAAGCAAGAAAGTTGCTGGGGGGAGGAGCAGGGAAGGAATCATTATACAATTGTATACTTCAATAATTATACCTACAAGTACAAATTAAGTTATAACAACTATCCAAATATGGCAATAATTACAAAAAATATAAATACATTAAATCTTCCCTAAAAGGCAGAATATCATAACTGAGTACAAGTAAAATCTATATATTCATATGTTTAAAAGTAACTTCACATATCCCAGTTTGCTCAGAACCATCATGGATTTCACCTAGCTGTCCTAAGTTAATTATTAATAGCATCCTTCCCTTGTGGCTCAGCTGGTAAAGAATCCGCCTGCATTACAGGAGACCTGGGTTTGATCCCTGGGTTGGGAAGATCCCCTGGAGAAGGGAAAGGCCACTCACTCCAGTATTCTGGCCTAGAGAATTCCATGGACTATATAGTCCATGGGGTTGCAAAGAGTCAGACACGACTGAGTGAATTTCACTTTCACATACTCTCAAAAGTTCTGGTTTGAATAATAACACACTCAAAGCCACATTATACAAGTAAACTGAAAACAAATGGATGAAAATATAGACTGAACAAAATATTTACCAAAAAATGTTATATGAATAGCAAATATAAGGGAATTTAAGATAAAAGCCATTATTAATGACAGAGTGGAATCTCATAAAACTAAAAGGAATATCCACTAAGGAGATTGTGTGTGTGTGTGTGTGTGTGTGTGTGTGTGCGTGCGCACTCAGTCGTGGGTTGCCATTTCCTACTCCACTAAGGAAATTAATCAATCATTAATTGGTAAGCCTTCCACAACATCATCCTAAAATATATAAAGCAAAAACAATAACATAAATACCCATGTAACACTAGACCATAAAGTCTGCGCTCCCCAATTTTACTACCTTGAGGCTGTCTCTTCCAAGTTCCACTTGTCTGTGTCAAGAGCTGAAGAAATCAGTACATTGACAGTCCTGTAATCTATTGACAGTTGAGATGCTCTATTAGACAAGTCCTGAAGAATTAGTATTGCATTGTTAATGCACCTTGCCCAATATGTAATACGTCCTCCTAAAAAATGGAATGAAGAGAAAACCACAATAAAAACTGTGAAATATTTAAACTGGATAACAATAGAATAGATGTTCTGAGACTTCAATGATGGAACTAATATAGTAACTTGAATGTTATTTCCTAGAATGCCTTTCTTGAAAAAGTAAAATTTTAAATAAATGAATTACACAAAAAATAAAGAAGATAGAAAATGGAAATAAAGAAAGAAGAAGCCAACAATAAAGATGAGAATAGAAACTACAGTATTAAAAAACAGTCAAGCAAAAAGAAAAGTAATGATTACAAAAATAAATCTAGTCTTTGAAATAATAATAGATTTAAAAAACATGTAAAAGACTAATCTAGAAGTGGGACATACACATATATACACATGCATGCATTTTTTCATATGTACTAAGGGTTGTGTGTGTGTCTGTGTGCATGCGCGTGTGTTAAGGATATTTACCTTTAAAAAGGTGAAGGTTTGAAAAACTGTGGTAGAGTGGTAGGATGAAATAATACACATAAGCTTGAAAAAATGGACTACATCTGTAAATATTCTGAGTAAACCTTCATAACATAAGAGCAAATTGCAGAATGTTATCTCCGGAATGCTATTAGTTAAGTAAATATAAAAATCACATGAAGCTCTCGTGTATGGATGTGAGAGTTGGACTATAAAGAAAGCTGAGTGCCAAAGAATTGATGCTTTTGAACTACGGTGTTGGAGAAGACTCTTGAGAGTCCCTTGTACTGCAAGGAGATCCAACCAGTCAATTCTAAAGGAAATCTGTCCTGAATATTCATTACAAGGACTGATGCTGAAGTTGAAACTCCAATACCTGATGTGAAGAATTGACTCATTGGAAAAGACCCTGATGTTGGGAAACACTGAAGGCAGTAGGCGAAGGGGATGACAGAGGATGAGATGGTTGAATGGCATCACCGCCTTGATGGACGTGAGTTTGAGCAAGCTCTGGGTGTTGGTGATGGACAGGGAAGCCTGGTGTGCTGCAGTCCATGGGGTCGCAAAGAGTCAGACATGACTGAGCGACTGAACTGAACTGATATATGTTATAAAAGTATAACCATACATTTGACTACACGTCTAATTTATAATAATACTTTCCCACAGAGAAAGAAGATAAGAGAGAAGAAAAGAGGATTTCAGAGAGAAAAATAGAGCTTGAACTTATTTAGAGCATTCTGTTTCTTTTGTTTTAAAAATCTGAAGCAACTATGAATTTTTTTTTTCAAGTTATGGCTGGTGGCTCAGTTTGTAAAGTATGAATATCCCTCTCTAGATTCAAATGTTTCTTCATCAGCTCTTCTGGCCCAGGGGTCATCATCAGAAATTTGGGATTGAGATATATTCTGAGGTCAATTTGATGACCTAGCATATCTCCAATGTTCCCTACACTAACTTTATGGGTTGTCATGAATCTCCTACAACAGTGGTTCTTAATCCTATTATATCCAACATTCCACCATCTTCTAAACAAATAACTGTAGAATATCTATCCTAAAATAAGATAAATAGTACAGTATGACTTCATCCAGTTTTTTAAAATCATTGTAAAAAAATAAATAAATACAAAAAAAATAAAATAAAATAAAATCATTACAGAAAGATGACATGGTTAAAATAAATAAATAAATAAATAAATTAATTAATTAATTAAATAAAATAAAATCATTGTGTACCTAACTATAATATGCTTTTGAACTGTGGTGTTGGAGAAGTCTCTTGAGAGTCCCTTGGAAATCATCAGAAATTTGGGATTGAGATATATTCTGAGGTCAATTTGATGACCTAGCATATCTCCAATGTTCCCTACACTAACTTTATGGGTTGTCATGAATCTCCTACAACAGTGGTTCTTAATCCTATTATATCCAACATTCCACCATCTTCTAAACAAATAACTGTAGAATATCTATCCTAAAATAAGATAAATAGTACAGTATGACTTCATCCAGTTTTTTAAAATCATTGTAAAAAAATAAATAAATACAAAAAAAATAAAATAAAATAAAATCATTACAGAAAGATGACATGGTTAAAATAAATAAATAAATAAATAAAATAAATAAAATAAAATAAAATCATTGTGTACCTAACTATAAACTGAAGAAGAAATAAAAATAACATATTTAAAATAAAACAGGGATGATGTGGGGTGGGAGGTGGGTTCATGTTTGGGAGTTCATGTACACCCATGGTGGATTCATGTCAATGTATGCCAAATCCAATACAGTACTGTAAAGTAAAATATTCAAATGCCCAGATATTGTTACATTTGAGATTATAATGAAATATTCAGTTACTTAAGCCTCTAAAGTTATCAAGTAGATGGACACAAAAACAGACCAATATATGTGTGCTACATAATACAGCCTAGCATCATAAACACTGCAATTTTCTAAGATAATTAGCATTTCTTGATAAGGTATTAGACAATCTTCCTTCAATTTATATAGCACTGGCAACAGAAGACTTGATAAAATAAGGATTTCTTGGTTTCACCCCTGAGGTTTTGATTCAATAGGTCTGGAGTGGGATACAAAAATCTGAATTTAAAACAATTTCTCAGATGATGAGGATGGAGGTTGAACTTTGAGAACAATAACCTAGAAAATTTTAAACACGCTTTTTACATACATGAGTGCTTTATAGAATATCTGAAGACCTGTGTCACACTTTCAGTTTGGCATGACTGCCCCATTATTGCAGGAGGCATAGAATCCCTGGTGGAATGCACTAAATGTCAAGGTAGTTCACCTTCTTGCATGGTAACTCAGTTTTAAGCACAAGTGTTTTACAAGTAGGGCTGAGGTATCACTCTTTTACAACCTGAGTCAGAAACTGGCACTTCCATTGTACTGCTATTCATGGAGTCAAAGACACTCCACAGATTCAAAAGAAGATATAGACCCTATCTCACAATGAAAATAGCAAAACATAAATAGTATACATCCTTAATTTATCATGATGTACCTTTTTATTACAAAATTTACATTTCTCCCACATCCAAAATCAATTCCTACTTCTCTCAAAACTCTCACCCCTCGAGGCCTAAAGACTTTGTCATCTCCTTCAAGTCCAGGTGCAGATAAGTGTCCAGGTTCCGTTTCTCAAGTGTCATTCTTCTCTGTGAATATCTGCCCCTCGGACATTACAAAATTTACATTTCTCCCACATCCAAAATCAATTCCTACTTCTCTCAAAACTCTCACCCCTCGAGGCCTAAAGACTTTGTCATCTCCTTCAAGTCCAGGTGCAGATAAGTGTCCAGGTTCCGTTTCTCAAGTGTCATTCTTCTCTGTGAATATCTGCCCCTCGGACACCCCCACACACTGTTGGGACAGAGACAACTTTAGCGGATACTGTCATTCAAAGAGAAGAGAATGGGAGGCACACAGCAGGCTTTGGTCCATAGAAATTCTGAAATGCAGTGGGCATTTGTTGCTACTGAATTGTGCCCCCTCCTACTCCCTATTCATAGGCTGCAGACCTAAGCCTTAAGGCAATGGAATTTGGAGATGGAGCCTTTGGGATATAACCCAGCTATAAGGCCAGAGCTCTCCTGATGGGATTCGATATAACTGACATTTTCTCTTTCTCTCTATCTGTGTCATGTGAAATCACAACAATGGCCCTCTGTCAGTCAAGAAGCAGCCTCTCATCAAGGGCCGAATCTGCCCATACCTTGGACTTGACCTTGAACTGTGAGAAAGTTCTGTTGATTAAGCCACTCAATTTATGATATTCTGTTGTGGAAACCCAAGGAGAGTGAGAAACTATGCCTTGATTGGAGTCCAGCCCTGCTTCCAGGTAAAGCCTGTCTGCAGCTCTTGGTCCACTTTTTGGGTTCTTTATTCCAGTCACCCTTCCTTTTCCATAAAAAAATAACGTACGTTTGCAGCCAGGTAACCTATGTTTCCAGCTAGGTTTGGGGTCTAAAGACCTCCGTCCAGTTTGCATTGTTCTGTTTTTTCAAGTTGATGGTATTTCTTTTAAAACATTATAGGTTTCCATAACTGAAAAAGACACATATACCTCAATGCTCATCACAGGACTATTTACAATAGCTAGGA
The DNA here is from genome assembly GCA_006410675.1 of Oreotragus oreotragus. Taxonomy (NCBI): domain Eukaryota; kingdom Metazoa; phylum Chordata; class Mammalia; order Artiodactyla; family Bovidae; genus Oreotragus; species Oreotragus oreotragus. The sequence goes on along the minus strand of SJYX01011335.1, from coordinate 19,315 downwards.
CATGGAAGCAACCTAGACGTCCATTGAAAGATGAATAGATAAAGAAGTTGTGATACATAAGGTGGCCCTAGGGGTAAAGAATCTGCCTGCCAGTGTGGGTTCAATGCAGGTTCAACCCCTGGATTAGAAAGATTCCCCTGAAGGAAGAAATGGCATTGTACTCCAGTATTCTTGCCTGCAAAATTCCATGGACAGAGGAGCCTGGTGGGATACCATGGGACCTCAGAGAGTTGGACCCAACCAAGAGACTAAGCATAGCACATATGATGGAATATTACTCAGCCATAAAAAGGAACACATTTCAGTCAGTTCTAATGAGGTGAATGAACCTATTATACAGAGTGAAGTAAGTCAGAAAGAGAAAAACAAGTATCAGACATTAATACATATATGCAATCTAGAAAGATGGTACTGATGAACCTTTTTGCAGGGCAGTAATGGGGATGCAGATATAGAGAACAGACTTGTAGACACAGTAGGGGAAGGGGAGGTGAGATGACCTGAGAAAGTAACACTGAAACATATCCATTACCATATAAAATAGATAGCTGATGGGAATTTGCTATCTGACAAGATGTGTATAAGAGACAGCTAGTAAACAGTGTTCTCTTTATATTTNAGGGGAGGTGAGATGACCTGAGAAAGTAACACTGAAACATATCCATACCATATAAAATAGATAGCTGATGGGAATTTGCTATCTGACACAGGGAGCTCAAACCCAGTGCTCTGTGACAACCTAGAGGGGTGGGATGGGGTGGGAAGTGGGAGGGAGGTTCAAGAGAGAGGGGACATATGTATGAGTGATTGATGTTGATGTATAGCAGAAACCAACACAATATTGTAAAGCAATTATCAGTTTATAATCAACTCCATTAAACAAAAGTCACACCCACATTTCTTTCTAAGACAAGCCATTTTTACTTATTTCTATGAAAGCACTGTGGGGAAATGCACTTGATATCCTTAAACATATTGTTGTCTAGTTGAAAAGATATAAGAAGCCACCTACATACTGATTCAATCCTTGCCTTGAAGGAATTTCTTTGACTTTTGCTTAAAGGAACTGGAATGAAAAACGTCTCCCTACTCAGCAAATCCTGAATTCTTCATATTTTCTCTAAATTTTGCTTAAAACTTACACATTTCTATGTAACTTAGCCCATCTCTCTTTCCTGTTTTAGCATACAGGTAAAGTACTCAAGTTGGTGTTTTCAGATTCCACTTAAAAACTTTATCTGATACACCCGTTTATTTGATATGCTTTCTATTTTCCACGTGAATGCAGGTAACAGCTTCACTTCCTGTAACAGAATCTTTAGCATCTAGTAACATTCTTTTTCATTTCTTTCGGACTACCCCTTCAACAGTCTCCTAAAGGCCCTTCCAGCTTCAACTAATAGCTTCCTTGACCCATACAGCTTCTAGAGGCATGTGAGTGAGACAGGTACTACTTCCCCTACATCTTGCCTGAAGCCTTAGCAAGGATAGCTAGAATGCTGAGCTCATCCAAGCGCCTCTTCTTCTTATATTCTGTGTCTTCCCAACTAGTCTCTCATGAAGTTGAAGCAGACTTCTTGTATGTTGGATGAGGGCTTCACATTCTGTGAAATTTCTGTTGAGAAAACTTGCATTTTTCAACTTAACTTCAGGAGAACTGCTATTCCCAAGAACCTGGGTTCTAATGTTTAGTTTCAGTGAAGGAGCCATCTCCTCTGGGGAAGTGACCACATTCACAAACAGTTTCTTGATCATGCCAGGAACACCTCTGTGAGCTAGGACTTTACAAGACTACCAAGTGCTCGTTTTCTTGGGATTAATTTCAACTGTTTTTGAGGTGTTGCAAGGAAATCAACAAGGGCCTCTTATTTGGGCCAAAAAATGGATTTCTGGCTTGTCTCCAGGGAATTCCCAAAGTGAGTTTCCTATTTACAACTGGGGAGTCTAGACTTACAAATCTTTTAGATTTCTTCTGCAAGAGATAGGAACAGGCTCCTCTGGGCTCCATGTGGGCTGGTCAGCTACAAACTTCTTTATACAGGCTACACTTAAATATCTTTATCACTGTGCTCAGCTGGAGCTGCCTGGGCAGTGTTAGAATAGAATAAAATAATTAAAAGGCTCAGGATTCATACAAAAAGGTGCCAAGGATTAAACCTGTGGAACCAAGCTAATGCTGTGGCCCAAGGCTGGAGGTAAGAGGCCAGCTGTGACCTATGAGTGCAAAATATCTGCAGAGGAAGGGCTCTGTGGTATTCTCTCTGGCCATTCTTTCAAACCTGCTACTGGCACACAGACTTTCTAAACTACAAAGCACGACCACAGACATTTGTATAAAGCCACAGTCTTCAGAACTGGAGGCCCTCCTTCATGCAGTAACCTTTATAAACTGCCTGTGACTAAACCCTGCCCTCCTTAGCAACAGGCTGGAAGGATTTTCTAAGCTTCTTGCCTTTATGTGAGTAAGTCCTTTAAATTCGGGGTTTGCACCTCTCCTATGTTTAGAATTTCTTCACTCTATTGTTTCCATTGAGTCAGGGATAAATACTGAGGTCAGTTTCAGGGGCTCGGGTCACGAAGTTAAATGCTGTCAACTTCACAATTTCCACTATACGTTAGTGAACAGTAAGCACTACATACATGTTTCTGAGTTGCTTATCCATCTAGGATTCTATGCTACTTTGTAGATTGATTTCTCAAGCAGCAGCAGCAGCAGCCCGTTCATAACATTTAGGATAGATCTTGTATTCTCTTGATTTAAATATTTTATAATTCACCTAAAAGTCACGCTAATTCATTGTATATTTTCCAGTTGTTTTGAGATACAATTGATATATAACATTTTCATGTTTACCACATAAGTATGTTGATTTAATAGACATAATACAAAATGATTACTACTATAGCTTTAGTACCTTCATCTTTTCTCATAATTCCCATTTCTTTTTCTGTGGTAGGAATATATTAGATCTACTGTCTTAACATCTTTCAATTTCATAATACAGTTTATTAACTATAATCACCATGCTGCATATTAGAACTCATTGGTCTTAAAATAGGAAGTTTGTGCCCTTTGACCAATGTTTCCCTATTTTTTCCATATCCCTCCTTTAGTATTGTACAAATAAGTGATATCATATATTATTTTCTATTGCTCTGACATTTCACTTAGCATAATGTTCTTAAAGTCCACCCATATTATTGCAAATGGCAAAATTTCCTTCTTTCTCATGGCTGAATAATATTCCATTGTACATATATAACATACCTGTGTTATCTGTTTATCCATCAACTGACCCTTAGGTCTTATTCCATATCTTAACTGTTGTGAATAATGTGGAAATGAATATGGGAGTGAAACTATCTTTTCACATTCCTGTGTTCATCTCCTTTGTATATATGCCCAGAAGTGGAATTGCTGGCCTGTAAGGCACTTCTCTTTTTAATTTCTTAATGAACCTCCATACTGTTTTCCACAGTGGCTGTATCAACAGTGCGTAAGGATTTCTTTTCTCCATATTCTCACCAACACTGTTATCTTGTCTTTTTGATGGTAACTATTCTAACATGTATGAGGTGTTAACTCTTTGTGGTTTTAATGTGCATTTTTCTGATAATTAGATATGTTGAACACTTTTCATGTACTTATTGGTCATCTGTATATCTTTTTTTGGAAAAATGTCTGTACACCATTATTCTTTATCACCTTTACATAGTGAATATTTTGTCTTATTTGAATCTTGCATTTTCCTACAGGTCTTACACTTAAGAACTCTTTTTATCTGGTTGAAAATGTATAATAATATCATTTCTGAGTAAATCCTGCCCTCAGTGCTTTGAGATTTTTGAATATTGGCATTTCTTAAATATGTGCTTCTTATACAGAGGTAGTATTTAAGACTATTAAAATTGCTAGATAACTTGAGAACAAATGAATTTAATATTTTGTCAATTTTTATTAAAGTTTGTTATTATGTATAATTATTATTGTTTCTTACCTTTAGTACTAGACTTAATAATATGTTTGCTTGGATTACAACAACATGCTTTGTCCCATAGATCTCTGGGGGTGTAAATTCATTCTCTTTTGCTCTTAATTATACTTTAGAGGAAAGGTTTAATTAACTGCTGCTATAGCAGAATCATTATTTTTAAGTCGTCTAGTTTATTTAAATAAATTTTTAGGGCTTTATTTTCTAATGTTTGAAATATTCAGAGTTTTATGATTCTCATAGTTCTTGCCAATCTCTAGATTTTGGTGGATTGGGTAAAAGAAACACAAGAATAAAAATCCTCATCCTGATATTTTAATTAATTAATATGACATGATATTGACATTTTTTCCCTTGTCATACCAGTTTAACTTGCTCAGGAAACATATTTTTCCACAATTCCAGCACAGAATTTTGATTATGTTAAGATAAACCAATTATTGCTGGTGTTTTTACATAATAAAAGAAAATAATAAAGGGACATTTCTAAAATTATGTTACAGTGTTAGCTGAGGGGTACCAGTGATACTTAGTGTTTTTTGAAGAAATGTAAAGTATATTTATAATATTATGTAATAGATTCAATGGCTAATTTGTTTCATCTTTGTTGTTTCCACTCGCACATATTTTAATCTGACTTGACAAATTTTAAACTTTGGCATAACAAGAAACTAGAAGCCATTATAATAAATAAATAATAAGGATATTCTTATAAGAGATTTGGCAATGTCAATAGCTTGTTTGTTTTGTTTTTCTCAAAGCAAACTAATCAACAGCTGCGACTACATACAGCCGAAGTTAGAAAATGAAATATTGACAATTGAGATAAGATATATAATATATATTTTATAAATGTATCAAGGCTTCCATTTAGTTACTTGTTATTTCAGAGCCCACATGTTCAGAACAGCTTGCTAATGTTTTAAAAACTTCTTTAGATAGACTGTTTTGAGAAAGATCCTGAAGTTCTGAGGATATGAAATCACTGAGACATTTTTCTATTGTGGAAAGAGAGATTTTATACCCAGTAATGGTAAAATCATGAAACGTGTGCGTATATTCCTCTGCGTGTTCATTTGTGCATGAGTGCACATGCCCACACACTCTTTAACAATTGTCTCTCAGTCTTCTCTATGAATATTTTAGCAAGAGTAAACATAAACCTCATTATGGAACAGCTTGGATTGCTTGAACATATGACCAATATGGATATTTGTGAATCTTTGTTTACCATTTCTATGTCTTTCATCTAAATGATGAAACATATCTGGGGTATAATGTTTTGAAGGAAAATAAAAAAATATCTTTTTATCCCCACCCCAAATATATTTTATCTGTCTCTGTCCCAGCATCTGAAAGGGAGAAACTAAGCCATCTGGAAAAGTTTGTGAGAATTGTACTAGTTAGATGAAGGGTACAGGCATGGCTCAGATGGTAAAGAACGTGCTTGCAATACAGGAGACCAGGTTCGATCCTTGATTGGGAAGATCCCCTGGAGAATCCACTCAAATATTCTTGCCTGTAGAATTCCATGGAGAGAGAAGCCTGGTGGGCTACAATCCATGGGGTCACAAAAGTCGGACATGACTGAGTGACTAACACTTTCACTTCTCCAATCTAAAGGTAAAAGAAAGACTGACTTTAATGGAAAAGTATTTTCTTACAGTAAGGTAAATGAAGTTCCTTTTGAAATGAAGCAGGAAGAAGGACTAGTAATTTCAGATGGATAAGAAGAAAAATAGAGATGTTTCATTGTCTTAAATTTATGGGAATTGTTTTCATTCTCTGGGTTGGTGCCTCAGATGTTTAAAGTGTTAAAAGGTCCCCCAGGTAATTCTAATTGCTAGCTATGCAAAAACCACTAACCTGGAAAAGTAGGTCTTAGATTTGCCAGGAGAGAGGAATAGAGTTGAAATACAGAAATTGAAGAAGAAAAGAAAGGGAAAGAGATTGATGGAAGGGAGATGATCTGGAAATACATAAAACATTAATATCAGAAGTCATATGGTTCTAGCTCTTAGTTTTTGATTCCTCAGGACTTTAAGTGGCCTAGGATATCCATAAAATGTCTTGTCCCATGTTTTAGCCCTGGATGCAATCTTGAAACGTAAAAAGGCCTTAAGAGATTGTGGGATAATATGAAGTCCTTATCTCAAAGAGATATCTGCCTTCTCATGCTCATTATAGCATCTTTCATGGTAGCCAAAGTATGGAAGCAACCTGTGTTCATTAATGAATCAAGTATTAGTGGAATATTTTTCAACATAGGGGCTTCCCTGGTGGCTCAGATGGTAAAGTGTCTGCCTGCAGTTCTGGAGACCCGAGTTTGATCCCTGGGTTGGGAAGATCCGCTGGAGAAGGAAATGGCAACCCATTCCAGTATTCTTGCCTGGAGAATATGGAAGCAACCTGTGTTCATTAATGAATCAAGTATTAGTGGAATATTTTTCAACATAGGGGCTTCCCTGGTGGCTCAGATGGTAAAGTGTCTGCCTGCAGTTCTGGAGACCCGAGTTTGATCCCTGGGTTGGGAAGATCCGCTGGAGAAGGAAATGGCAACCCATTCCAGTATTCTTGCCTGGAGAATTCCATGGACTGAGAAGCCTGGCTATAGTCTCTGGGGTCACAAAGAGTCAGACACGACTGAGCGACTTCACTTTCCCTTTTCACTTTGGTAGCTCAGTGGTAAAAGAACCCATTTGTCAGTGCAGGAGATGTGAGTTTGGTTCTTGGGTTAAGAAGGTCCCCTGGAGAAAGAAATGCCAACCCACTCCAGTATTCTTGACTGGGAAATCCTATGGACAGATGAGCCTGGCAAGCTACAGTCCATGGATTTGTAAGAGTCAGATACAACTTAGTGACTAAACAACAACGATTCAGTACTAAGAAGGAAGTCCTGACATTTATGGACAATGTGGATAAACCTGGAAGGCAATATGATAAATAGAATAAGTCAGACAGAGAATGACATACTTCATGATATCTTTTACATGTGGAATTAAAAAAAAAGTCAAATGCATAGAAACAGAAAGTAGAAAAGTAGTTTTCAGAAATGCAGGAAATAGGGAGAGGTTGATAAAAGGTATAGACTTTCAGTTATAGGAGGAAAAAAGTCTGAAGATCTAATGTTTAACAAGGAGACTCAAAGTTGATGACACTATGCTGAACAATTGAAATTTACTAAGATAGTAGGGCTTAAATGATCTTACCAAAATTTAAGGTGATGGGTGTGTTACTTAACTTGGAAATTCCCTTAAAAGGAGGGAATCCACATAAAATCATAAAATTATCATGTGCACTTTATCTTACAGCTTTCTTTGTCAATTATATCACAAGAAAGCTGGGAAAAAATATTGTGAGACATCATGAGATGGATCCTTAGTTGTCATAGTATCCTTGTTGCCGATTGAGTAAATTGATTATTCCTTTTTAAAAACTAAGCAACTCTCCACAATACAGTTCATTGAGTGGTTGCAGGTCAAGAGTATAGTACAGTATTTCTTAAGTTTCTGGGAAACAGCTGCCACCACAAGATATAGGAACACCACCCTGGCAAGGACCTGAACCCTGTACCTTATAGGCATCAATGATGTGAATTATCCTTACTGGATCAAAATGTACCACACAGTAACACATTCTTAAAATACGATATACATAATCAAACACAGTATTTCAAGTTCCATTTGGCCATTGCAGGGCATAGAAAACTACCTTTCTTGACCTGGATATTATATAGCTCTTAATGCTGCCAAGATCTCATTAATATTTCTGGCTGCTTCAGACAATATAATCACTTTAGGCTTGCAATGAATACTGCTTAGTCCTTGAGGAGTGTTTCTGGAAAGTATATCCATGTTGATTCAACTTTAGAATCAGAAGAAATTCTTTCTAAAGATTCAGATTCTTGAATTCAGATATGTAAAATATCAAAATATGCAGATATTTGTTTTCAGATATGCTAAATCAGAATCTTTGAGGGTAGGTCCTAAGAATCTACAAGTACAGTTAACCCCTTAGGTCTTTCTAATATACCATGTTTGAGAACAGGTCTTATATTCCAGGTGGCTCAGTGGTAAAGAATCTGCCTGCCAATGTAGGAGACACAGGTTTCATCCCTGGGTCGAGAAGATCCTTTGGAGGTCGAAATGGCAACCCACTCCAGTATTCATGCCTAGAGAATCCCACGGACAGAGGAGACTGGTGGGCTACAGTCATGGGGTTGCAGAGAGTTCTACATGACTGAACAGCTGAGCATGCATGCACTTATATTTCACTGGGAGGGCTGGAGGGGCTGTTACCACCTACAAATACGTAGATTTGAAGTAAATTTGGCATTGATGAGGAACAGCAAGAAAATTAAAGGCAGATCTGTAGGTGAATTTGAGACTAGATAGTGAAAGGGTTGGGGAAATAAAGAATGAAATAATTAAGAGATTGAGAAGCTTTAATTAAAACCAAAAAAAACAACCCACTTTGGAAAACAAATATAAAACAGCCATCATGCCATATAGAAAAGGAAAATAAGAAGTTATAGTCAGAAAGCTATATTTAAAAGCAGGGACTTTTTCAAGATTGTGGCTCTGCACTGTACCTGTTTTGTGTCCCTATAGAAAAATCAAATAAAATTATTTTCAGTATTTAATGGGACCAAATCTTATCTGGTTCCTAGTGCTTTGCACATTCAAATATGAATTTTGGTGTCCATTTCCATACACCAGAAATGTTATTTTAAAACTTCAAATTCTAAATTTTCATGATTTATCTACATGGATTCTAGATCAGTGTTTCATTTTTTAAATGAAAATTTAGTTAATGTCTAATAGACATATAACATTATATTAGTTTCAGGTGTATAACATAATGATTCAATATTTCTGTCTATTGTGAAATGATCACCCATTCAGTAAGTCTAGTTAACATTTATCACCAGAGACATTTAGAGTTTTTCTTTTTTGTGATGAGAACTTTTAAGATCTCTTTTAGGAACTTTCTATTGTGCAATAAAGTATTATTAATTGTGGTCACTATGCTGTACATTACACACCCAGGATTTATTTTGTATTTGTACCTTTTAACTCCTTTTACCCATTTTACCAGATGTGTATAAGAGACAGTGCAGTAACCTTTATAAACTGCCTGTGACTAAACCCTGCCCTCCTTAGCAACAGGCTGGAAGGATTTTCTAAGCTTCTTGCCTTTATGTGAGTAAGTCCTTTAAATTCGGGGTTTGCACCTCTCCTATGTTTAGAATTTCTTCACTCTATTGTTTCCATTGAGTCAGGGATAAATACTGAGGTCAGTTTCAGGGGCTCGGGTCACGAAGTTAAATGCTGTCAACTTCACAATTTCCACTATACGTTAGTGAACAGTAAGCACTACATACATGTTTCTGAGTTGCTTATCCATCTAGGATTCTATGCTACTTTGTAGATTGATTTCTCTTTTTAGAAACTTACTAACTTCACACTGGGGTCCTGGTTAATATATTTCAAATCAGCTCAAACCTATGTAATCTCCCTGTATTCCTGATTTAGGAAAATAAGACACACAGCAATAACCCAAACTATTAACATGCTATCCATTTGTGTCAGAGCTTTCTTAACATCTAGAAGAATTCAGCTGAATCACTCATGTGGTCTACAAAAACAAACACAGGAAAACTATTACTGATTTTAAAGTCGCTAGAAAGGGAGACAAGTTTCTTTTTTCTTTCAACAATGAAAAAACCATTGGTTTCCTTTCATAAATGCTTAATCATGTTCCAAGCAATTCTAACCATGAGTTTTTCACTGATGAATACATACTACAGCGTCTAATTTTCTTAGATTTGTTTGGGTCTTATAAACTAGTCATAGATTCATTGCATGAAAAGTGGAATGTTAACTTATTTCTACTTTTTTGGGGTAAAAGATCACATGAATTTTTTAAGCCAAACCCCAATGAGGCATTTTCCAGAAAGTCACAAACTATAATTGCAATTTTATAACACATGGGAATTTTATCTGTGCCAATTGGAACTTGGAAAGAAACAGTATAGAATTACTCGTCTCTTTGTGCAGTTCACACTACAATGCTCCTCAAAGGCTACACCAATGTGCAGTGTGTGTTGTACAGTAACATCTACAGTGAGAATGGGGGAAGAAAAGCTGAGCTGGTCAAATCCAATGTCCTCTTTCGTGAGGTCAGCCAATAGGAATTATAACAGCTAATATCCTAGACAGTGGGAATGCAGTAAAGGATTTTTTCCCTTCTTTCCCAAGAGAAAAAGTAAATATCAAGGCAGTCATTTTGAAATCCAGAAAAGTCACAGCTGGAAACCCAAAATAAACCATCTTCAACGCTCAGTTTCTATCATTTGATCTATTATCTTCTTGAGAGTCCAGCTAAAGTAGGGATATTAACTTTAAAGGAGTTTCATCCTAATGTCTATTAGAGAATCTCAATTAGAGGTAACTCGCTATATAGATTAAAGTTTCTGTACACCTTTAAAGTTTAATACCACTTACCACTATTTAATATAAATGATTCCTAGTTTAATACCACTTACCACTATTTAATATAAATGATTCCTATCTTTTTACATTCTCTGTCAGCAACCTGCCTTTTATCATCTTCTTCATCAAGTCAGATAAGCCTTTATGAAGTCTAACCTGGATGCTTTCCTGAATCACAGATAACACTCCCTTACACATCTTTACATACGTGTCAGTTTCCATCCTTCCGACTTTAAAACGTTCCATGCCAACTCTCATCCTCTTGCCTCATGAAGTGGGGATGGGATGTAGGATTCTTTAAAATCATTGCACAACCTACTTCTCTCCACAAGCTGCATCTGCTTCCTTGTTGCCTTATTTCTACTCGGAAGCAAAAGGACAGCAAAACAAAACAAAAATGAGGGACCAAAGGATGGATATATCCAGCCTTTTATAGTACTACTGGCTTCGGAGTAACTGATTGTGAATTTTATCCGTATAGATCTTGGCCATTTACTGTATCCAGTCAGCCTGACCTCAATGTGAAATAGACAAACTAAAGAGCAAATGGCAAAACCAAACCTTGTTCACTGTCCATCTCACACCTGTTCCCAGCAACATCTGAAAATCTTCTCTAGCATATTCTGTAAATTCTGTTAGGTTAACATCTGTTAAAAATCTTTCTCTTCTAAAGCATGGATGAAAGCTTATAAACTCATTTGAATAGAATAACCTCCCCCTAATAATTTGTACACAATTATATGGCACTTTCCATGTAACATGACACTGAACTAATATCTCAGACACATTTGAGCCTCAGCAGATCCCTGTGTGGCAGGCATGATTATATCCTCATGTTGTGGTATAGATGGGGAAACTGAGAGACATACAGGCTAAGCAAATTCCCTGAGGTTACAAAAGCAGTCAACAGCAAGCAGGCCACGGGTCTGAACTCAGAAAGTTGATATCACGGTCTTAACTACTGTGTGCTCCCTATCTGGCCGCCAGAGGTCAGCTTCCTGAAGGAATCAAGATTGACTGAGGTGTGGTGCTGTGCCAAGGGAGGCAGGGAAGAGCCCTGGAGATCCCCATCAGGTTTACAACATGCAGCTTCTACACAAAAGAACACTGGCAACAGAGGTGAGATCTCAAATACTCCTTGGCTCAGAAATTTCCTGAAGCATAGTTCTTCTGAGGCTTGTTGAAGGAAACATAAAACATTTCTGGTGGGGGGCGGGGGGGAGATTTAAAGGCATTACAGGATACCCAGAGTTTAGAGGACTACAGCTGTACATATACTATTTCTCTGCTGCTCAAGTTAATTCCCCAAACATTTAGAAAACATCTATGCTTCATAAGACCCTAGACTAACAGAGCAATGCAAAGATGAATTCTGTTTGTTGGCTAGAATGAACAAACCTAAGCCTAACTCAGCTTGTAAAGTAATGGTTCTTGAACTTGTCCACATATTAAAATCACTTGGGGAATTCCGATTAAAAATACAATAGGAAAAATTCCCAAGACTCCAGACCAGTAAATTCAGAATCTCTAGGGTGGGACAAAAGCATGAAGATTTTTATTAAAGCTCCTCAGTTATTCCACGGTGAGGCCAAGGTGAACAATACTGAGGAAGCACTGCTTTAGGGTATCCTCTTAGCCTACCTGCCCTTAGCCAAAGGATCTCTCTTGTCACTGCATTTTCTTAAAAGAGCAATAAAAGGCTATAGTTTCCTAATTGCATTCTCTTTAACCTATTTAGTGCCTTTATCTGGAGCACTTATTTGCTTCAAATTCAACAGTGGCATCAGGCGGGGTAGTATGCTGTAGGGGTGGCCCCTGCTTGTTGCTTTTCCGTATTGGACTATGGAGGATTCTGTGGGCAGTTAGATGGGAGGCAATGCAATGTCATGAAAAAGGTCTGAGCTCTAAAGATCCTAGCTTACATCTCAGTTCTTCTATTCTGTATTATGAGTCGCTTAAGTCTTGGTTTCCCTTGTAAAATAGTAACAGTAACATCTGCCTGTGAAAACTAAACCAAACAACTAATGTAAAATGCCTGCTATAAAGTATGTGCTCAATGAACAGCATCTTCTCCTCTGCTACAATTATCTTCCAAATTAAAATAAACTCTGTCCCTTTTGGATGCCTTCTTTGCTAGATTCTTTCAGAGCCTCTATGCTGTGTGATGAAGCCAAGGAGCTATCCTCCCCCATCCAGACATTTCCTTTAGCAGCAATTTCCCACACTAGCCTGCTGAAGTCACATCTTGGCTTCATCCTAATAGTTTTCAATTCTTCAGATTCTTTGTCGCTTTCATTTTTTTTTCCCATATCCTCAGACTTCCACTTTAAAAGTAGTCTTTGCTCTCAGGATCTTCCCATATAGCTCCTTCCTGTTAGCTTTCTCCTCCCTGGGATGAATCCCATTTTACCCTCTCCCCATGCTTTTAGATACATAAAATAGACACTAAAACTCTTTTTATCCCAGCTTTTTACCTTGGCTTTTACTTTTAAGATTAAAGCTATAAACCCAATGAATATTTCATGTGGTACATTTCTCAGCCTTCATTTGCTGAGGTAGATGCAATAACCAGCAAAAAAAAAAGCTGTAATAAAATAACCTCAATAAAGATCATCAGGCAGACTATAGTACAAGACCCAAATTTATGGCTTTTTGATGAGTCATATGTTCTAGGAGAAAATTTGCAAGTTCTCTTTATTATCTCACTTTCTTTTAATCTCTTTTCTCAGTGCTGTTTAGCATTATCCTTTGCAACTCACCTCTACCAATTTCCTTTTTAAATCCATGATGAGCACTTTTTATTCCCTGTTGTAAGTGCCTTGCTTTCACTTTTATCAACTGTGAAATGGACGGGAAAGCCGTGATCTATTAATACTGTTTGCCTGTTGGATATCTCTGAATATCACAACCCTGGTCTCATTTCATGCTCCAGATCTGCTTTCTTCTTGTTTCTCATCTTTCCCACAAATCTAAAGATGGCTCTGTTCTATGCCTGCTTTCAGTGTATAGAGCAGAGTCTTCTGTGGGAAGTCTGACTTAATCTGATGCCTTCCTCTTTCCACCAACCCACTCATTGACTAAGGAGATGCCAAATATGGATGTGTAAAGTGCCATGAATGACAGACAGCTATAAGCTCATATTGACTATTTTAAAGAAACCAACATCATCAGCCTTCCTAATGCTAGCTGGTTTATGAATCTTCTCACTTCTAATCTAACAATTTTTTCCTACTTTCTGAACTTTTTAATGTAATTTGCCACCTTCCTCTGACCACATATATATGTCTGTACCTTTTATCTACTGTTGTTTCTGCTAAATTAGCTTTTCATCAAGGCTATGGGGTAACATCTTTAATTCTGTTTGTCATAAATAAAATCTTGAAGGGTTTTATTTAGAAATGATTATCTTTAAAGAATCTTTAAGGTCTTACTTATCCATACTCTCACTTAATAACTCAATATCTTCTGAATTTTGCTCACTGTTTTACGGTCTTTTCCTCTTCCTTTGGAGATTATATATGACCTAAACACAGGCTCTCTTCAAGGTAATGCCTATGGCCCACCGATAGCTGTGAGTCTTTCAAATAGGTACTGTCTGTCAATATTTTTTAAGCTATTACAAACTATAAATCCTTAAGCTTTTAAAGACTGTAAAATTCAGAGATTAACTTACCCAAGGTTACTTGCTGTCTCCAAAAGACTTTTTTTAATGTACAGTTCCTAAAATACCTAAGACGAAACACATTCTCTATATCTAGATGACAACAAAATTGTGCGTTACAGAGAAGAACAATAAAAGGCCGCTGAATAAAAAATCTCAAAATAGTCAAGGAAAAAATTCCATTTGGGAAATTATAGCATCAAGTAATTGAATGTAGAAAAAAAATGTCACCTTTTTAATTTATCCTAAATACTGTATTATCAGCACAGAGCATATACATATAGGATCTATACAAATAAGTAATAACTTGTTGAATTTAGACCATGATATCTTAGCCTACATGGGTATTAGACAAAAAGGCCATAGTCTAATCAGTTAATCTATGGTATTAATATAAATATAGAGTAATAGAATTGCTTACAAGTAATATTTTAAATTGCCAACATCCGCTGGATCATTGAAAAAGCAAGAAAGTTTCAGAAAAACATTTATTTCTGCTTTATTGACTATGCCAAAGCCTTTGACTGTGTGGATCACAATAAAAATTGTGGTGTGAATGTAGACATTTCTTTGTAGAAACCAATATTAGCATTCTTCCTTTACCCCCAAATTTTTATCAGCTTAGATGATGACACAAACTGCGGCAAGTGCATGTGATCACAAAACTGAGACTGTGATTTAATACTCTAGGATAGAACCCAAGCATTAGTATATGAAAGAAACTTTCCAACTGATTCTAATTAGTCTCTGCAATTGAAAACTGATGTATCTGTAGCATTACTCTGCTTTGTCTGCTTTATAACATGAGTCACAATCTGAAATTATTCTTCTCTGTTATCATCTTATTGTTTTCCTGACTCTCCTTTAGAATTGAAGCTCCAAAAAGGTTGTTCATCACTGTATCATATATGCATGTGCGTGTATATATATATATATATAACACAGTATGTATTCAGTAACTTACTTAATGAATCATTAGGCATTCAGTTCAGTTGCTCACTTGTGCCCGATTCTTTGCAACCCATGGACTGCAGCATACCAGGCCTCCTTGTCCATCAGCGACTCCTGGAGTTTACTCAAATTCATGTCCATTGAGTCTGTGATGCCATCCAACCATCTCATCCTCTGTCTTCCCCTTTTCCCCCCACCTTCAATCTTTCCCAGCATCGGGGTCTTTTCAAATGAGTCAGTTCTTTGCATCAGGTGGCCAAAGTATTGGAGTTTCAGCTTCAACGTCAGGCCTTCCAATGAATATTCAGGACTGATTTCCTTTAGGATGGACTTGTATCTCCTTGCAGTACAAGGGACTCTCAAGAATCTCCTCCGAAACCACAGTTCAAAGGGATCAATTCTTCTGCACTCAGCTTTCTTTATAGTCCAGTTCTCACATCCATTTGTGGCTACTAGAAAAACCATGGCCTTGACTAGAAAGACATTTGTTGGCAAAGTAATGTCTCTGCTTTTGAATATGCTGTCTAGGTTGGTCATAACTTTTCTTCCATGGAGTAAGTGTCTTTTAATTTTCTAGCTGTATTCACCATCTTAGTGATTATGGAGCCCCCCAAAATAAAGTCTGCCCCTGTTTCCCCATCTATTTGCCATGAAGTGATGGGACCAGCTGCCATGATCTTAGTTTTCTGAATGTTGAGCTTTAAGCCAACTTTTTCTCTCCTCTTTCACTTTCATCAAGAGGCTCTTTAGTTCTTCTTCACTTCCTGCCATAATGGTGGTGTCATCTGCATATCTGAGGTTATTGATATTTCTCCTGGCAATCTTGATTCCAGCTTGTGCTTCTTCCAGCCCAGCGTTCCTCATGATGTACTCTGCATATCAGTTAAATAAGCAGGGTGACAATATACAGCCTTGACGTACTCCTTTTCCTATTTGGAACCAGTCTGTTTTTCCATGTCCAGTTCTGACTGTTGCTTCCTGACCTACAGATCTCTCATACATATTTCTCAAGATTTCTCAAGGGGCATACAGATTTCTCAAGAAGCAGGTCAGATGCTCTGGTATACCCATCTCTTTCAGAATTTTTCACAGTTTATTGTGATCCACACAGTCAAAGGCTTTGGAATAGTCAGTAAAACAGAAGTAGATGTT
>SJYX01011333.1:274651-286013 GCA_006410675.1 Oreotragus oreotragus | reverse complement strand
TCAGCATCTCTCCGTGCCACGCCCAGCTAGCACTTGAGAATCTCCTGGGGTGGAGAGTAACTTTTCTAAGCGCCTCACACCCCTCCCCCACTTCTCAAGGACTATTATCTAGCTACTGATGGCAGGTGACATGCCCTTTCTGTATCCTGGGCTAAGGATCACTGGTTTAGATAACCCTGCCTATCAGGGCTTCGCCTGAAGTTTGCAGTGAGTTGCAGGGCGCACCAAGACGCCAGTCTCCATACACGGGCTCCAGGATCCACCAGCCCCTGTCTCAAAGGTCACCCAAAGCCAGCCTGCAAATAAGCATATCAGAGCCTCAGAGCTCATCTGTCCTCCTCCAAGGCAGCGGCTGGCTCAGTACCTGTAACCATCTCCAATGAGACCAAATTCTATATGAATGGGGTGCAGGCGCGGGTTGGGGGGATGGGGTTGTGGTGGAAAGGGGCCTTCCAGACTCTGTTGGAGAACTTTCTGCTCACCGACGATTTCTGAGGCCCAAGAAGGTAGTAGTTTGGCTTGACCCACAAAAATGTTCTATCACTTACCTGCATCAGATCTTGTTTTTCTTTTTCTCCTGAGCTAATAGCCTTTCTGATAGATTTCAGTTCCGTTAGGATGGCTTTGGCCTCACTAAGTTCATAGCCACTCTGGCCTCCAGACATTTTTTTATCAATTCTGTTAAGAGAGGGGGAAAAAAACAATCAAAGAATGTCAGAGTACAGGCTAAATAGACCGTGGGAATTGGGTGTGGGGATGTCGTGGTTAGCTGATGCTTACTGCTGGACTCACACACAGCAGCTTCAGGGCGCTGGTCTCTCCTCCTTCTCTTCTGACCGCTTCGAGCTGAGACCCCTGCCATCCCCGACCTCATACCCAGCCCATTGCCATCAGCGTCAGACTCAGGCTTCTTGTGGGGATGTCGTGGTTAGCTGATGCTTACTGCTGGACTCACACACAGCAGCTTCAGGGCGCTGGTCTCTCCTCCTTCTCTTCTGACCGCTTCGAGCTGAGACCCCTGCCATCCCCGACCTCATACCCAGCCCATTGCCATCAGCGTCAGACTCAGGCTTCTTTATTTAGTTATTTATTTTCCAGGCTTCTTGTTTACAGTCTGGTTGGGTGGTCCCACCGCTGGCTGAACTCAAACCTCATCATACGCTGATCCTGGCAAAGGTTCGGGGCCCGGGGAACTGATTTAGCAGGAAGACAGAAATGCCAGTAAACTGGGCGAGCCCAGGAACCTTGGGATTCATCACTGCCGTCTAATTTTACGTGCCGCGACGTCTGTGCAGAAACCTAGCACAGGGCACAGTCTGGTGACCGTTAATAAAGGGTGGTGATTTTCACTTATACTAGTGAGTATCCTATGATGCTTGGATTGTTTGGCTAGTTCCTTGTTTCTTTTTAAATATATGAAAAGTATTCTATTTTTATGANAGGATGGCTTTGGCCTCACTAAGTTCATAGCCACTCTGGCCTCCAGACATTTTTTTATCAATTCTGTTAAAAGAGAGGGGGGAAAAAACAATCAAAGAATGTCAGAGTACAGGCTAAATAGACCGTGGGAATTGGGTGTGGGGATGTTGTGGTTAGCTGATGCTTACTGCTGGACTCACACACAGCAGCTTCAGGGCGCTGGTCTCTCCTTCTCTTCTGACCGCTTCGAGCTGAGACCCCTGCCACCCCTGACCTCATACCCAGCCCACTGCCATCAGCATCAGACTCAGGCTTGTTTATTTAGTTATTTATTTTCCAGGCTTCTTGTTTACAGTCTGGTTGGGTGGTCCCACCGCTGGCTGAACTCAAACCTCATCATACTCTGATCCTGGCAAAGGTTTGGGGCCCAGGNTTATTTTAGAGCTGTCTCTTATACACATCTAGATGTGTATAAGAGACAGGGCTTGTTTATTTAGTTATTTATTTTCCAGGCTTCTTGTTTACAGTCTGGTTGGGTGGTCCCACCGCTGGCTGAACTCAAACCTCATCATACTCTGATCCTGGCAAAGGTTTGGGGCCCAGGGAACTGATTTAGCAGGAAGACAGAAATGCCAGTAAACTGGGCGAGTCCAGGAACCTTGGGATTCATCACTGCCGTCTAATTTTACGTGCCGCGATGTCTGTGCAGAAACCTAGCACAGGGCACAGTCTGGTGACCGTTAATAAAGGGTGGTGATCTTCGCTTATACTAGTGAGTATCCTTTGATGCTTGGATTGTTTGGCTAGTTCCTTGTTTCTTTTTAAATATATGAAAAGTATTCTATTTTTATGACAGTTATGAGTCAAGATAACATTGGTTGTCTTGCTGAATGAGTTCAAATCTAGGAACAAGACGCAAGGGCAGATGTGTTCATTTGTCCATTAATGTTGAATCAAGAGCTCCCAGTGAGCTTGTTGACTAGTACTTGGTAAGCAGTACTTGCTTACTGAACGTCCACACATTCACAGGGTCACCCTACATCAGAGGATTTCAGGTAACTGAAGGGGTCACAGGGCCCAACCAAATGACCTAATTCTTAAAAAGAAAAAAAGGTTAAAGTTCTTCATCATCACCTATGATGAGCTGCTTGGGACTCATTAGGAAGAACCTGGGCTTTACTTCAGAAACACATAGCCACCCCCCGTCCCACCAGCCAACAGTGCTATGACACACGATTTCGGGCATGTCCTTGTCTAATTCCCAGACTCTCCAGAGATACAGCACCTGTTAAATCACAGAAAATTGTCTCTGAGATAATTTGGTTTAAAACATTTACTAGTTTGTATTTATTTCAGTGTGAAGGGTATAGTCTGAAAAAAAAAATCAACTAACGTCATATTATCTTATTCACTCTTCTAAAGTTTACTCAAATGAGGGCAGTTTGTAGATAACTTATTTTTACAAGTAGCACTTAAAAAAATATTTTATGGTGCTGAATGAGTAATTAAAGTCTGAAAGAACCTAAGAAAATAAAATAAATCTCGTCACAAATCAATTCTATAATAAAGTGCATATAACCGGTGCCATTGGACGGGCCAAAGAGGAAATACGCCTCTCTTGCTGGTATCCATCCACACATAACCTACACTATTGCTGAGGGCCAAAGTCCAACTTGGGACCACAGTCTGAAAGGGATAACACAGAGAATAAAACTACACTCATTCATCCAGCATAAACGATGGCCCCACGTAGAATGACAACTGGGGCTTAAACCGGTGCACATCCCACAAAATTATTCCATGTTACTGTGAGCGTGAAGTTGCAAAATCCTACAGCAGGATTCTGCTTAAATTTATTCCTGAAATATATTTTCGGTCATAACCCCAAGTAAGATTCCCTTTAGTATCAGGAATGTGATTTCTTGAAAAATATGGTCTCTGGGTATAATAAATTATTATTCAATCTTCTGGTAGTATGGTGGTAAACATTTGAACGANTCAGGGCGCTGGTCTCTCCTTCTCTTCTGACCGCTTCGAGCTGAGACCCCTGCCACCCCTGACCTCATACCCAGCCCACTGCCATCAGCATCAGACTCAGGCTTGTTTATTTAGTTATTTATTTTCCAGGCTTCTTGTTTACAGTCTGGTTGGGTGGTCCCACCGCTGGCTGAACTCAAACCTCATCATACTCTGATCCTGGCAAAGGTTTGGGGCCCAGGGAACTGATTTAGCAGGAAGACAGAAATGCCAGTAAACTGGGCGAGTCCAGGAACCTTGGGATTCATCACTGCCGTCTAATTTTACGTGCCGCGATGTCTGTGCAGAAACCTAGCACAGGGCACAGTCTGGTGACCGTTAATAAAGGGTGGTGATCTTCGCTTATACTAGTGAGTATCCTTTGATGCTTGGATTGTTTGGCTAGTTCCTTGTTTCTTTTTAAATATATGAAAAGTATTCTATTTTTATGACAGTTATGAGTCAAGATAACATTGGTTGTCTTGCTGAATGAGTTCAAATCTAGGAACAAGACGCAAGGGCAGATGTGTTCATTTGTCCATTAATGTTGAATCAAGAGCTCCCAGTGAGCTTGTTGACTAGTACTTGGTAAGCAGTACTTGCTTACTGAACGTCCACACATTCACAGGGTCACCCTACATCAGAGGATTTCAGGTAACTGAAGGGGTCACAGGGCCCAACCAAATGACCTAATTCTTAAAAAGAAAAAAAGGTTAAAGTTCTTCATCATCACCTATGATGAGCTGCTTGGGACTCATTAGGAAGAACCTGGGCTTTACTTCAGAAACACATAGCCACCCCCCGTCCCACCAGCCAACAGTGCTATGACACACGATTTCGGGCATGTCCTTGTCTAATTCCCAGACTCTCCAGAGATACAGCACCTGTTAAATCACAGAAAATTGTCTCTGAGATAATTTGGTTTAAAACATTTACTAGTTTGTATTTATTTCAGTGTGAAGGGTATAGTCTGAAAAAAAAAATCAACTAACGTCATATTATCTTATTCACTCTTCTAAAGTTTACTCAAATGAGGGCAGTTTGTAGATAACTTATTTTTACAAGTAGCACTTAAAAAAATATTTTATGGTGCTGAATGAGTAATTAAAGTCTGAAAGAACCTAAGAAAATAAAATAAATCTCGTCACAAATCAATTCTATAATAAAGTGCATATAACCGGTGCCATTGGACGGGCCAAAGAGGAAATACGCCTCTCTTGCTGGTATCCATCCACACATAACCTACACTATTGCTGAGGGCCAAAGTCCAACTTGGGACCACAGTCTGAAAGGGATAACACAGAGAATAAAACTACACTCATTCATCCAGCATAAACGATGGCCCCACGTAGAATGACAACTGGGGCTTAAACCGGTGCACATCCCACAAAATTATTCCATGTTACTGTGAGCGTGAAGTTGCAAAATCCTACAGCAGGATTCTGCTTAAATTTATTCCTGAAATATATTTTCGGTCATAACCCCAAGTAAGATTCCCTTTAGTATCAGGAATGTGATTTCTTGAAAAATATGGTCTCTGGGTATAATAAATTATTATTCAATCTTCTGGTAGTATGGTGGTAAACATTTGAACGATAACAGCTTTATTCTGTCTATAGTTAAGATGCACGAGAGGCATCTAACGTTAGATATGGTATCTCTCTGCTCTTGGTTCCTCAGATTAGAATTGCTGCAAGAGAAAGCCTGGGTTTCTACAACAAATGGCTATTGTTTTCTTGTGGAATGTTATTGACAGATTCTTAAACATGCCTTGGATTCCTATAAAAATTGCTTGCAAGCAAACTACTTTGAAACAATATATCATTGTTACATCGATATAACAAAACAGTAAGTTTGGCTAACCTTTAATCCTGGTGGTGACATGAGTTATAATTTCATGTGTCTTAAAAGTATGTAACGTGTGGCTAAATGCTTCCTGGTGTTCCTACCCTGATGCCCTCCTGTATGTTGATGGACAACTGACTAAACAACACATTTAGGGGAAGCCAGGTCTGCCCAGGTTTTGGGTGTGCGCTGCAACCTCCACAGAGGTTCTCTGAACAGAGCTGACCTGAGAACCATGTGGGGGTCTTGGGATGGAGACTAGACACGTGTATTTTTTTTTAAGAGCTCCTCAGATTATTCTAATATGCAGTCAGGTTGGAGAACCACCAGGGTGGGAGCATCTGAAAGAATCTCACGGTCATGATCACACAAGGTGCGTGTCAAAACCAAAGACAGCCGGAACGGCAAGTGTCTGAGATGAAAGTCACGTGGCTGGTGACGGAGAGGAGCGATGGGAGTCCTGAAATACAGCTCTTCAACCAAACACACAGAACGATCTGCTCAGACGGCCCGGCCAGTGAGCACGTGGGCATCTTTACCGGGTGACACCCTTGCTGCCTCGGGTGCTGCGGGAGGCAGACGGAGGAAGGGCGTAAGCCTGCCTGGAGAGGAACCCCTCGGGAAGCCCCGGTGAACCCTGCCTCACTGCTGGGGCCCCACCCGGGGTGGCAGGAGAGGAGAAGGGGACTAGGAGGGCCGCCGGATGCCCTTCAAGGGACGATGGCTTCAGCCCTCCCCGAGGCCGTGGGCCGTGTGAACCGCCACTGCATCCCTGCCTCGGAGACCCTGGGGTGGGCGCTGCGGGAGCTGGACGCCTGGGTGCATGTCGGGGTCTGGGAACAGGGGAGGGAGCCCCAGTCCTCCGACCCGCCCTCCATCATCCGCATTCTCCTTTGACCTGGCTCAGCCTGGGGCTGGGTCCAGCGGACTTCAGCACAAAGCAGCAAAGGGCAGAGGGAACTCGGGGGCCTGGACATGCACTTGGCCCCTCTGCAGACACCCCTGACTGGCTCCGTGAGGGCAGGAGGCATCAGAGGCAAACAGGCCCCCGGGTCGGGCTCCACAGAGAACCTGGTCACCCCAGCCCGTCCTGGGCCCCATCTCCCCGCTCCGTCTTCCCCTAAGGCCGGCCGGTGGGCCTGCGAGATGCAGCTGAGTCTCTCACTTTGATTTCCTTGGGTCTTCCACCTATTAGGGAAAACTTCAGACCTTTTCAAAGTGTATAGTAGATTTTCCCAAGCGTTGGGGTTCATTGTTTTCTTTTTTTTTTTTTCTGGTGCCAAGCGTTGCGCCTCCTACTTGACTACTCTTTGAGAAAACTCTTATGTCATCTGCACTTCAGCTTTCTTTGGACTGGCTCAGGGGTCTTGGATTATTTGAGAGTTAATTTCATTATTTTCATACTCACTGTTTCAGAGTGGCGAAGCCTTGTTCTTTATAGAGCAATTCCTGCTTCATCTGTGAGAGTTCTCGCTTCAGCTTTTTGACCTTTTGTGAGAAAATGTAAATATGAATGATTGTAAATAATTAGCAACACAGTTTTAAAAGGTAACCTATTAGTAAACTATTAAACACATAAACACAGCCACTGGTTTAACGTTTACTCGACTCGTTTCCCCGATATAAATTCCATGGAAAGAGATTAATAAATTTAGATTAGCGGTGATGCGTATTATCACTCAAAGTCGCTCTCGTGATCTTACGTAGCAGAGTTGCTCTGAGCTGGACACCCTGACTGGCAGTGCCAGGCGCCACTTCTCTGACCACCCCACGGAGGCCATTACCCTGTCCTGTTCAGTTAGCAGCATTTTCCGAGAGCTGGAACTGTCTGTGTACTGGCTTCCTGGCTGACCCCCATGGCAGAGTAAGAGGCATCACTTCGGCTGCACCCCCAAACTTGCAGAGTGACACCAGATGAACACCACGGGGTCAATCATTTATTGTCGAACGGGTAACAATTATTTTTTCCCCATTATCTTTGGAAATAAGAATACTAAAACCTGCCAGGTCAGAGATATGGTACAAGCCTGACTCAGTCACAAACTAAAGGTCTTCTCATGGGTGTCAGAAACTTATTTCCATATAGTAAGTTGCAGCCTGAGGTTTTAAGCACGTTCTGGTGTATAGTAATTCCATGTGTTTTGCACTTTTATTTCCTGTTTACTCTTTCCATAAATATGTGTTGACTCCCCACAGTGTGTCAGACCCTGGGTCTGAAAGTGTGAACACAACAGATCTGACCTTTGCCTTTATGGGTTTTACAGAACAACGAGGGAGCCTGACATTGAGCAAATAATCGTCCAATGAAATAAACCTTACCAATTGCCATTGGTGATCGAAAAGAAAAGCACAGGATACTTCAAGATATAAAATGGGGACAGAGGGACTTCCCTGGCCAGAAGGCCCACAGGCCTCACTGATAGAAGGGTCCCTGCTGGGTGGAGCTTGTGCACACACCCTAAGCTGCGCGGGGCCAGGGCAACCTCAGCAGGCGTCTGGGATTTGGAGATGCTGCCACCGCTGGGTTACAGAGGTGCCGTGTGGGGCAGGAGGTGGGATTGGAAAAGGAGGCCCACTGACACAGCACCCGAAGCCACGCTGAGGATCTCTAAACCTCCTCCTAACAACGATGAGAATCATGGCGGGATTGTAGAGCAGGAGCTGCTTCGTGGCTGCAGAAGGCCACTGCGGTGACTAGTGGCCCAAAGGGGCCATCCTGTCTGCAAGGTAGGCGGGCGTGCTACAGGAGACGCTTCAGAGGTGGGACCCACAGCACGGGGAGATGGCCCCAGTGTGGACGGTGAGGGAGAAGATGTGCCAAAAGGGAAAGGGAAAGGAAAGTCACTCAGTTGCGTCTGACTCTTTGAGACCCCATGACTACACAATCCATGGAATTCTCCAGGCTAGATTACTAGCTTGGGTAGCCTTTCCCTTCTCCAGGGGATCTTCCCGACCCAGGGATCGAACCCAGCTCTCCCACACTGCAGGCAGATTCTTTACCAGCTGAGCCACCAGGGAAGCCCAAGAATACTGAAGTGAGTAGCCTATCCCTTCTCCAGCAGATCTTCCCGACCCAGGAATTGAGCTGGGGTCTCCTGCATTGCAGGTGGATTCTTTACCAGCTGAGCTACTCGTCAAAGGTCACTTCCAAAACGTGAAGGTTCTCTCATGGGGAGGGGGACCAGATTTGTGAGGGAGAAGATCAAGGGTTTCTGGTAAGACAATTATTTTTCTGATACCCGCGGCACTTCAGAGGCAACTGCAACTGTCCAGACTAGAGATACAGGAGGGAGGGTCACTGACATAAGGATGCTGTTTTTACATGCATGCGCATAAGTGAGATCATCTAGAGAGGGCACTGTGCAGAAGGGATGAAAGTTCAAAAACAGAACTCGGGCATCTGCAGCGCTCAGGTCCATGAGCGGAGGAGATACAGGACCTGGTGAGGCAGAGGCAAGAGAAGCCAGAGAAACAGAGGGCACTGTGGACCAGCGGGAAAAATGTCAAGAGGGAGAAGAGCCACTCTGAGGACTCAGACGACAAGGACGAGGGCGGTATGGCACTCACGATTCTAGACCGTGAGCCTTTGCATGCTGCATGATTTACCTGCTGGGTTTACCAGAAGGCTTAACAGTTTGAGCCCTAACACACTTCCATTTTATTAGGGAAAAGGAAACAGAAATAATTGTGTTAGGAGAACATATATGTCTGTGTGTGTGTAACCAAATCACTTTGCTGTGAGGGATTAACAACATTGCAAATCAACTGTACTTCAATAAAAGTAAACTAAAACAATTGTGTTGCAGGGCCCAATTCCTAACTACACAGAGAGGTACAAATGATGCTCCTGGACCCCAAGGAGGAGAGGATTACCCTGGCCAGGGAGGAGGGCTGGCCTGGGAGAGGAGGATCTTGAAGGTGCTTTAACAGTCACACAGAGCAACAAGCTCACACACACTGTCTAGCGAAGACACTGCAGTTTTAGCATCAGACTCTGACCACATCAGCAGCCATCAACAATCTCAGTTCAGTCCACGTGCGATTCTACTTTTGACAGCACTCTCCAACAGTTTTCTACCAAAAAAGACCAGCATTTTTATTTGAAAAGAACAATAGTAGCAGCAGCAGAAATCCAAAAGATCAATAGTAACTCAATTAGCTGGGCTGAAACTTGTGTCTACCTTTGAAAACGCAGTGGATAGAAGCATGATGCTATCTATCTATTGAGCCCTCTGGGAACAACCAAATTAAAGGTGTCTCTCACAGACATAAAACTTGAAAATCATTTGGACTTCGATGACACACCCAACTAATTTCTTTCAAAAATGATCATTTAAGGACTTCCCTGGTGCTACAGTGGATGGGAATCTGCCAGTCAATGCAGGAGACACGCGTTCCGCCCCTGGTCTGGGAAGATCCCACGTGTCACGGAGCGCCTAGGGGTGTGCACCACAGCTACCGAGCCTGCGTGCTGCAGCCACGGAAGCCTGGGTGCCTACAGTCTGCTCTGCAGCAAGAGGCCACTGCCAAGACGAGGTGGCCCTGTTCACTGCAACTAGAGAAAGCCCATGCACAGCAACAAAGGTTCAGAGCAGTCCAAAAAATAAAAAGGTTTTTTTAATGATCATTTAAAATTTAAACAAATTTCTGACAACTCAGACTCTGCTCTGCTTAAGAGACGTGTATTGTGTGCTGGGTGACAACGACAGAGGAGACTGACGCGCCTGTGCTTTCCTTTCTCCTCCGTTATTTACTTTACCCACACTTGGCTGGAAGCTACTGCTTTTATCCTAGGGAGGCTTCTGAACGGATTACATGAATGATTCTCAGCTGCCTAACATCAAGGTGCATTTTATTTTGTTAAGGATGAAAATGTTTGCTTCTATTATAATGATAAGTGAAAACAGGTATTATTTGTAACTCAACGATATTTGGTATTGTTTCTGGTTTTTAAGAGTTTGGTCTTGGGACTTCCCAGGTGGCCCGGGGGCTAAGACTCCTTGCTCCCAATGCAGGGCTCGTGGGTTCGATCCCTGGTCAGGAAACTAGATCCTGCACACAGCCAAATAAAGATGCTACATGCTGAAACTGAAAAGACTCCTGCATGCTGCAGCCAAGACCTGGTGCAGCCAAATAAATAAATAACAGAAAGGTTTAAAAATAAATAAGAAAAATAAAATAGAATCCATTTCTATTTCTTATATAGGTCAAAGTGGCAAATGGAACTCTGTTAGAATACAATTGTATTTTTTAAAAAAGAGAGTTTGTTAAATGTCCAACACCTTTTCTTCTCAGAGAGACATTTGACGTCTTTAGCTATTACTGTTTTCTACTCTCATTCTCCAATCCAGTTTCAATGTAAGACACAGAACATAAAAGCAAACACCCTCAGGTCACAGCAAAGGGTTAACGCTAGTGCTGACTGGCACGTTTAGCACAACGTGGACTCTCAGTGCAGTTCAGGTCAGTCGCTCAGTCGTGTCCGACTCTTTTCGACCCCGTGGACCGCAGCACGCCAGGCGTCCCTGTCCATCACCAACTTGCGGAGTTTACTCAAACTCATGTCCATTCTGTCAGCGATGTCATCCAACCATCTCACCCTCTGTCGTCCCCTTCTCCTCCTGCCTTAAATCTTTCCCAGCATCAGGGTCTTTTCTAATGAGTCAGCTCTTTGCATCAGGTGGCCAAAGGATTGGAGTTTCAGCCTCAGCATCAGTCCTTCCAGCGAATATTCAGGACTGATTTCCTTTAGGATTGACTGGTTGGATCTCCTTGCAGTCCAAGGGACTCTCAAGAGTCTTCTCCAATACCACAGTTCAAAAGCATCAATTCTTTGGCACTCAGCCCTCTTTATAGTCCAACTCTCACATCCATACATGACTGCTGGAAAAACCATAGCCTTGACTAGATGAACCTTTTTTGGCAAGTAATGTCTCTGCTTTTTAATATGCTGCCTAGGTTGGTCATAACTTTTCTTCCAAGGAGCAAGTGTCTTTTAATTTCATGGCTACAGTCACCATCTGCAGTGATTTTGGACCCCCCCCCCCACAAAATAAAGTCTGTCAATGTTTCCATTATTTCC
>SJYX01011333.1:221531-272679 GCA_006410675.1 Oreotragus oreotragus | reverse complement strand
CCTGGAGAATTTTTGAGAACTACAATTATAAAGGTTTTAGTTATCAGTGGTATGATCATATATGTAAGATCAAAGACAATCTTTGTTGCTCAGTCAGTAAGTTGTGTATGACTCTTTGAGACCCCATGGGACTGCAGCACACCAGGCTCCCCTGTCCTTCATTATATCCTGGAGTTTGCTCGAACTCATGTCCATCGAGTCAGTGACGCCATCCAACCATCTCATCCTCTGTTGCCCCCTTCTCCTCCTGCCCTCAATCTTTCCCAGTATCAGGGTCTTTTCCAATGAGTCTGCTCTTCGCATCAGGTGGCCAAAGTACTGGAGCTTCAGCATCAGTTCTTCCAGTGAATATTCAGGACTGCTTTCCTTTAGGATTGACTGGTTTGATCTCTTCACTGTCCAAGGGATTCTCAAGAGTCTTCTCCAGCACCATAATTCAAAAGCATCAATTCTTCAGCTCTCGGCCTTCTTTATGGTCCAACTCTCACATCTGTACATGACTACAGGAAATACCATAGCTTTGACTATATGGATCTCCGTCAGTAAAGACAAACTAGACCTGTAGCAAAATGGCCTACATAAAAACCTAATAAATAAGCTACGCATAAAGACATCGCTCATGTCTAGTCAAGAGACAATCCCTATTGGTAGCAATTTACATTCTCAGAAGGCGTATTTCTTTCTATTTGAAGCGCACAGTTATGGCTTTTTGTAGGTTAGTTACAGCAGTGGTTACAGTGCCATTGTTTGACGTGCACATGAGCTAACTCTGTTCACAGTTACAAACTAACCCTTACGTTGAACCACTATTCTTTTAGAATCTATGGACACAACTACAAATAGGTGAAGCTCCAATACTTTGGCCACCTGAACCCAAGAGCCAACTCACTGGAAAAGACCCTGATGCTGGGAAAGATTGAAGGCAGGAGAAGGGGGCAACAGAGGATGAGATGGTTGGATGGCATCACTGACTCGATGGACACGGGTTCGAGCAAACTCCAGGATATAATGAAGGAGAGGGGAGCCTGGTGTGCTGCAGTCCCATGGGGTCTCAAAGAGTCGTACACGGCTGAGCGACTGCACAACAACAATTTCTGTGGCATTACTTTGTGAAAGGGATGGGTACATGCAAGGACTTCTCCAGGACAGGCGAGCCAAGAAAAGCTAGGTCGTCAAAATCCATGAAACTCGGCTCAAGCTATCCAGGCATTCCAGAACACCTGGGCATTCTCAAAGAGCTACCTCGCCAGAACATGCCCACGTGGCAGAGAGAGGGCACCATCTGCCTTGCCACGTTCAAACCATGATATGGCTAAAAGCATCACAAGAGAACGTAGACCATGAGGGCCCATGTGCTGTGGAAGCATTCCTATTAAAAGGCATTTTCACTGACAGGAAGTGTTGGACAAGCACCTCCTCCTTAATGGAAGAGAGGCTCTCATCTTTCACTCCAGTTGCTCGTGAATTCCTCCTCCCACTTCTTGAGGGGAGTGCCTTGTCGAGAAGGGCACTCCTCCCCGACTCGCTCTGTCGTCCCACAGCGATGACACACGGGTGAACACAGGCTCCTAAGCGCGCATTAAACCCGCTGCAAAATAAGCTTTATCAGAGGGGTTCTGCGGCGTCAGGTGACGGGTCTGGGGGACGTGACTCCGTGGGGCCTACCGGGATCTCTCCCAGTTATACAGGGCTCCGTTTCCTCCGACGGCTGTTGGTGTGAGGCAACCTGTACGCTCTCGTTGATTCTTTTTTGAATAATTTTATTTATTTCGGCTGTGCTGGCTTTTGCTGTGCAGGCTCTTCTCTAGTGGCGGCGAGCAGGGGCTAGTCTCTAGCTGTGAGGGCGTCTCCTTGCAGTGGCTTCGCTCGCTGCGCGGTACAGGTCCGGGGCACGTGGGCGCAGCGGTTTTCGGCTCCCGGGCCTACAGGCTCCACAGCCGCGGCACAGGGGCGTGGCCGCCCCGAGGCATTATGGGCTCTTCCCGGAACAGGGATCAAACCCACATATCCCGCGTCGCCGACGGACCCTCTACCACTGAGCCACGAGGGAAGCTTTTGTTTTAAAAAACTCTTTTCTAAGTTTGCATCTTTTCTAAAATGGGATTTAAAGGGGCAGACTACGATAGCCTGTCGAGGTATTCCATATACAATATGAGGTCCTGCATTTATGTTCAAAGAAAAGAACTGTGAAGAATGGTTAACATTTTAAAGGGGAAGCAATAATACGTAGTGACGTCAGAGACGGGCACAGCTCCAGGGAGTACTGAAGTTTAGCAAGGGTCAGTTTTGACAACATACCTTCACCCGACGTCCCACCCCAGCCTTTTTTTAGATAAGATATCTGCCTGAGAGATTACAGAAATGTACAGACACAGAGATGTAGCAACGAGGTGTCCCACAAACCGCCCGTGACCTCCTCGAGGAACAGGCAGAGAAATGGAGGCGGGTGGACAGGGCAAAGGGCTGTTTGTGGCAGAAAAGAAAACTTCCAACAGTGACTTCATAAATTACCCCCAAAAGTCCACACCAAAGAGAGGTTTGCTTCCAGAAAGTATAGACGGACTTTCTTCATACATTTTCTGAGAACAAATAGACAAGTTGTGAGGTTAAACAAACAAACATCTATTTGCAGACACTGGAGTATCACCAAGACAGCAAGAGCTTCTGTTAAAGAGCCAAATGATAAGAGAGGCCTCATAGGCAAGATCCAGACTTGGCAAAGGTTTTCCTTCTGAGGCATCTGCGTACGTGAAAAGCTGGGAAAATGCAGTGACCGGGAGCCTGACACGCAGAGAAGCGCTGGCTGTTCCTCAGAGCCGAGGGCTCCAGGGAGACACTGGAGTCCAGCCTCAGTCAGCCTGCTTCCTCAGGAAAACAGCCCAGGAATTCAACTGGGATTCTGAAGAGCTTTGACCTAAGAGAAAGGGTGCTCGGGAAATAGACCCACTGAGGAAAACGAATGAAGCCCAAAGACTTCCCTGTGGGTTCGATTCCCAGTCAGGGCACAAATTCCCCTTATGCCACAGGTGTGGTGAAAAAGTTAAAAGAAGAAGAAGAATGAAGCCCAGAATTCAGAAAACCCAAACCCTGACTGAACTGAAGTTATCTGCCCCTGAACTTCCTCTAAGAAGCAAAAGTAAATCCTCTTTGAAGGATAACAAGATCATCCCAAACCTTAAATTATCTTTATTCTCTTTCATACTTAATATATGGCTCTTAATTAAAAGCAAGCAGCTGTTGAGAGGTCAAATACTGACCAAAAATCCAGAGGAAAAAAACCAGACCAGACCGAAGAATTCAACACATAAGAAGTTTTAGATATTATACTAATCAAGACATGGAACTTTAAAATAACTGTGATTATTTTGTTCAAAAAATTATTACATTGATGTGCAGAATTTGGGCAAGTAACTAAAAACAAAAAATAAACAAATTTTAGAATTGAAAACGTGTGGTGGAATTAAGCTGAATAAAGGATAAGAAAATCCCAAACTGTTTAAAAACTAAGCAGAACACTCTGATGAGAAATCGTAAAGAAATTAGGAAATATTTTGCACTGATTGACTAACAAGGCCCAAAACTGCGTGTGAGTATCTGCTCGAGTGTATTTTAACACAGCAATTCCACTCCTAGTTGCATAACCAACAAAAACGCGTACATCTGTGAACCCAAAGGCATGTGTAACAGACACACACAGTAAGATGCAAGTTATTAATTGCTAGCAATTTGTATAAACTCTACTGTACATCAATAGTAGAAGAAATGAAGGATTCATGGTATCTACACAAAGGTGGGATGGTTTACACACAATAAAAGTGTATGTGGATGAATCTCAAAATGTTGAACAAGGGTCCAGTGGTTGAAACTCCGACTCCCAATGCAGGGAGCACTGGGTTCGACTCCTGGTCAGGGAACTGGATTCCACATTTGGCAAGTAAGAGATCCCGTGGTTCAGCTAAGACCCAACACAGGCAAAATAAATTAAAATAATAATAATAATAAATTTTTAAAAATACAGAAGAAATGTTGAACCAAAGAAGCCATCAGTAATCCATGTGGTAGCAGTTCAGTTTCACAAAGTTCAAAGCAGGCAGAAAACTGATTTATAGCATTGTCAATAAAGGTCACTAGTGTCAACTTTAGGGAGAAGGACAAGGGCGACAAGGGAATGCCATGGGGGCTTCTGGGGTCACGGCAATAATCTCTTTCATGACCTATGCAAGGGTTGCACGAGTTTATTTACTTGGTGAGCAGTCTTTAAGACTCCAAAACTCAAGGATAAACAAGCTGTGACCTTAACAGCCGTGTGGTCAGAAAGATTTAGGGTAAAGATCAGCAAACAACCCATAAGGAAGTGTGAGGCACCAGTAAAGTTCGACCTAGAAAAAGAAGTGATTTGATAATGTGAACTGTGAACATCTTGATAGTTTGGGCCGTCTGATGAAAAAGCAACTAAGCTCCACTTTGGACGTGTACTTTCAGCACAATAAGGAAAACTGATTTTGATTTTGATTCTATATACTAACTGCAAACAATAAAACTGCCCAGAAATGGAACACAGAAATAAGAACAACCTCACAAACATGTTTTAACAAAAGC
Source organism: Oreotragus oreotragus (assembly GCA_006410675.1). Taxonomy (NCBI): domain Eukaryota; kingdom Metazoa; phylum Chordata; class Mammalia; order Artiodactyla; family Bovidae; genus Oreotragus; species Oreotragus oreotragus. The sequence continues at coordinate 268,080 of SJYX01011333.1, read as the reverse complement.
AGAAAGACCATCCATTGAGGATAAGTGGAATGGTTCCTTCATTGAATTGAGATGGCAGATGACCACAGAGGCCCCTTCCAGATTCTATGCATATGTTCAGCATATTAATAAAACCACAGTCAAAAAAAAAAAAGATCTTACCCTTAATCGTGTAGTGGAGATCTCAGCTTTTAAGATATCAGGGTCGTATTTAGTACTGGATGAAGAGCCTGAGAATACTTTCAAAGGGAGAAGAGAGGGGGAAAAAAAAAAAAGTAACTTGTACAAGTTGCATAACTAGCTGTCAACTTAGAAATCACAAACGCTAAAAACGACAAGATTTACATGCTTCTGGGATACTTACTGAACTTTATAACGCCTTTATTGTCATTCATCAGACACCTAGATATAAAAAGTCATCTTCAAACCTTCATCATTTTTTTCAATAAAAAGGAACGTTATCAAGACCCCAGTGCCTCAGTTTCCTGTGGATTTTGTATCTATGGATAAAATCTTAGAGGAGCTTATTGCAGATACAGCTTAACTGTGCTTTGTGTTACCCAGAAACTTGTCACTTAAGTGGGACGTCTGAGCCCATCACGGCTGCTGCTTTAAAAAAAAGGCCAGTCTCTGAGATGAGAGAGAGATCAGTCAACTCAGGTGGTCAACAGAAACTTCGTCTGTGCTAATAACCACTCCAGTTTCAGTTTAGTGCCACTAAAAACAATGCACAAGAGCAGCACAAGGGCCAGATTATTTGCCCTGATCTGAAAAGGTAAACGTCAATCTCTCACGAGGAGACCTTTATCGGAAACGGGGCTGAGGGGTTCCTCCTGCCCAAGAAGGGACAGGACCCAGAGTGCCGTCCCACAGACACCCAGTGGCCTCCCGTCACCTGCAGGTCGGTGCCCACTTCTCAGGTCTGAACAGCCACGCTGTACTTACAGCTGGTGCGAGAGCTGGACTTCTCCTTGTAGGCGTCACTCAAGCGGACGTATTCGTCCAGGGCCAGGGCCAACCTCTGCTCCTTCACGTGGTACAGCTCCCGCTGCGTCCGCAGGGCGTCCTGCGCCACCGACAGGTAGTCCTTGAGCATCTTCTCCTGCTCCCCCCGCCATTGTTTCCGCGGGTCTTCTATCTGTGTGGTTTCTGAAGATAAATCAGGTGGGTTATTTTTCAGAATTTAAAAAAGTAGCTGGGACTTCCCCGGTGGTCTCTGTGCTCTAAGCAGCGGCTAAGACTTTGTGCGCTCAATACAGAGGACCTGGGTTCAGTCCCAGTCCCAGGAAACTAGATCCCACATGCTGCAACTGAGAGGCACAGCAAAAAAAAAAAAAAAAGAGTAGCTGTCTTTAATTTTTATCTCCTTCAAGTAGTTGGTATTATGAAGTGACGTCTCCAGAAACGTGATAGAGTTTTTGCTTTATTTTACCTAGTCCATCCCCACTCTGACCTCTTTCTGTCCTCGTCATCAATTTATTCTCACTGCAAATATATAATATACGATGTCAAAGTAAGCACAGCGACATGGTTATGACTGAGTCAGCCCTTCCCAGAACCCTCTGGCTCCTCAATACCTTCAGAATAGAAGCCACGCTACTTATGGCCCTGTGTAATCTGAAGCCAATATACTCCCTGCGCTTCTGTGCACTTAACACAGGACTCTTGCCAGGCCGCCCTTTACATCTACATCCCTCAGGGTCTGGGATGCAGACCCGCACCGGTCCACAAGCTCTGTTATGTGTCTGTGACAATAGGTACAGGTGTCGAGAGTAAACATTTTGAAATCTTACAGCAATTTCATACCGTTACTGTGTACCTGTTGACTCTAATAATACTGGGGCTTGCATTTTAAATTTTTTTCAACTTTTCTAATTCATGGTGATTGTTCTTTTATAAAAATACCAATCAGTCCACAGTGGATCAGAAATTTTAAAACAAGTGAAAAGACCAAACCCCGGTGCCCCGCTTCAGGAGAAGGGCCCAGGGTACTGTTCTTGGTCTGGCACTTCTGCACATGGGCATCACCTGGAGGGCTCTAAAAGAAATCCCGACCAATCGGAGTTTCTGTGGGTGGAACCCGGGCAATGGCAGGTCTATAAGCTCCTCCTGTGATTCCCGGGAGCGGCTGCAGCTGAGAGCCTGTGTTCTGCGACAGCTCACGCACTGCATCCTGCGTGGAATTACGAAATTGTTTGAAATATCCCATCTTAAACTTGCTGAAACCTGCCTCCTGCACCCCTCCCAGAGGAAATCACAATAAAAGCCCAGGTCGTAGACAGAGGTCAGCCAGTAAGAGCCCAAACATCTCCACTGCAAATATTCCTTATAGCTCAAGGTCTATGGCCACGCAAATGTGCAGTATTTACTTCAATTACAGGATTTTGAAAAATATGGATGCAAACTGTCTCAAAGTAGAGAGAATTCATCCTCTAACACACAGAAGTGTATGGTCTTCACTCTGGATGACCCAGGATTATCCTTACCTCTTAGTGTGCAAGCCTCTGAAGGTATTCGCCACTTGGACCTAGTGCCTAGCCTCAAACTGAGAGCACACAGATGAAGACGGGGTGTCTCTGGAGCTGGGTTACAGGGGCTGCAACCACCGCCTTGCTCTCTCTGCCTAGCTTTTCCCGGCTTCTTCAATCTAATGAAGCCAACTTCCAAATTAGAAGCCGTCCTATGGACATAGCGGGCTTCTCTGGAGGCTCAGATGGTAAAGAATCTCCCTAAAATGCAGGAGACCTGGGTTTGATCCCTGGGTTGGGAAGATCTCCTGGAGGAGGGCATGGCAACCCACTCCAGTATTCTTGCCTGGAGAATCCCACGGACGGAGGAGCCTGGAGGGCTGCAGTCCATGGGGTCGCCAAGAGTTGGACAGGACTGAGCAACTAACACTTCCACTTTCACACTATGGACAGAGCAGGCTTTCCAAGTGGCGCTAGTGGTAGAGAGCCCGTCTGCCACTGCAGGAGATACAAGAGACGTGGATTCGATCCCTGGGTCGGGAAGATGCTCTGGAGAAGGAAATGGCAACCCACTCCAGTATTCTTGCCTGGAGAATCCCATGGACAGAGGAGCTTGGCAGGCTACAGTCCATGGGGTCGCCAAGAGTTGGACACGACTGCATGACTGAGCATGCGCGTGTAAACACACACACACACACACACACGCACACGCAAGGAACGAGGAGGGGCCATTGGCTGGCAGCTGACAAGAAACTGAATTGTTCTGACAGCCACACATGTGAGTGTAGAAGCACAGTCCCTCCGGTCATGCAGCCCAGCTCACACCCTGAGGTCAGCTGGAGAGAGCCCTGCAGCCAGAGGACCGACCCCGCCCAGCCTTGCCTGGATTCATCGCCCACAGAAACGATGAGATAATAAACGGACTTTAAGTCATAAGTTTTGGGGTAACTTGTTGCAGTGAGGTAAATAACTAGGAAACTAACCAAATAAAGAGATGACACAAATTGAATGTGTAAATGAAAACCTGAAACGTTTGTTAAGTTATAAAAGCTATAGTAAGATATGTATTCCCAGTTCTCTCTCAATATCTTTCCAGGTTTTACCTAATCGTATTTCCCTATATATCGGCGAACAGGCATACTTTTCAATAAAATGCTTGTCAACAGCTAAATTACCACAAAACACTGAAAGTAACACTGATGCACACTTAAGTGAGTAAAGTACAATGGTAATAATCATAATAATAAACTGTCAGCATTTGTTTTGGATAGACTAGCTGAAATACTCCAGTCGACTGGTTTAAATAGCGGATGCTACTAGCTTCGGCAGGCGCCACTGACATTTCTGATATACCGTCCCATTCAAATAAACTACACATGTGGGTTCCCAGAGGCACTTTGAAGAAGGCTTCATAAAGTAAGACTGGGCTTTATCTCCATCACTTATGTTTGCTGAATAGATCAGTGAAAAATATTTATTAAATGTAAATACTCAAAAAAAGTATATTACACAAACGTGGTTTTTTTTTAATCTTATTAAGACCTGGTGGCCTTAGGAGATCACTGTATTATAATGCAATATAATTTGCACGTTGTCTACTATATAAGAGAAGTAATATATCACATACTGTTAAGACATCACGCACCTCAAGGGAATTCACATTTCATCAGTTTTACAGATGGGGAAATTTATAGATAGCAAACACACTGTGAGCTACAAGAACTTATCAGGGAAGAGAACATTAGACTCTTCAAAGGAATATTACTTTTGTCTCTTAAGCACATTTCTATTCTCTCTGCTGTGCTCAAGAAGAATGAATAAAATGAATATGACCAACTCTCCTTATCTTCCATTTTAGAAACTCTCTGCTATGTTTACCTGTTACGGTGTGTTATTTCTATGGACAGTTGAGCATCTACTGCATGACTAGAGAAAACAAGATACTTGGGCGTGATCCCGCTTGCCAAAGAGATTACAAAGCTCAGGACAGGTCGTGACTCAGGAATTAAAGCTACAGCAACGAAGGCAAGCATTCTGTTCAGTGGAAAATGGTGAGAGCCCTGAGAGAGCAAGGTGAGTGCCACGGAGCCCAGAGACGGGGGGCTTTTTCCAGCTGAAAACGTCCGGTCCCGTGGAGTCGGCAGTGATTAAGCAGGGCTTTGAAAGGTCTGAGACAAGAGGCCCTGCGAGCACCAACCCCTGTCTGGCGCTCCAGCCGTTCTCCCGGCCTCGTTCACACCAGCCTCTGATCACTGACTTTCTCTTCTTTCTTTCATTAAGTCCTGCTTCCTGTGGCCTCTTCAGACCTCTGGCTTTACTTAAGGGCTTCCTTCTGCAGGCAGTTTCTCCTTCCAGCCCCCAAACTGTACCCCATCCCCTCACTCCCCAGCCCTGGTTGACTCACTCATCCTCTGGGCATCAGCTTAAAGCACCTTCTCTCGGGAGCTGCAGGCACGCCGCTCAGAAAGGACGTGGTGCCTTACTTGTTCTCCTTTATATACTGGCGATGGTGGGAATAGAATCTAAGGCTCTGCTCTCTCGCTTCTTCCCCAAGACTTCAAGAGCGACGAGCTGTGGTTTCTTGAATGTCACGTTGAGAAACACAAAACTCATTCTGTAAGCAACAGTGTGTGGCGGAAAGGTTCTGAGTAAGGGCATGAAAGGATCTTAGTTATATTTTAGGAAGATTATCTAAGAGAAATGTGAGGTTCTCTTATCAAAATAGTTGATATGATGCACAGAAAATTTTTTGGATGAAAGATTATATATTAAATTAAAAAAAAGCAGTTTATAAAACTATGTGATATAGTTCCATTTGATGTAAAAAAATATATTGAAAATGGTGTGTGTGAGTGTGTGAACATGAAAAGGTCTGGACAGACACACTGAAAGGTTTAGAGTATCTGGTTATTTCTGAGTTTTCTTCCTTTGTTTTTTAACCTATAATTTGTACTTTTCTCCTCAGCACACGTATTGCTTCTATGAAAAATATTTTTAAATTTTTAAAATATTTTTTAGAGGGAATGGCACAAAGTATCAAGGGTCTGGGAAGGCTACGGGAGCAAGTCTGAAAACACAGAGGGAAAAATCATTCTGTATCGTAATTGAGAAGTGGCCGCAAAGTGGCCGTATATATTTGCCAAAATTCACTGAAATAACATGCTTAAAATGTGTACACTTTTATATGTGAATGGCCCTTAATTACTAAAAGACAAAAGAGTTAAGGTACAACTCTGACTCTATCAAAAAGTGATTTGCTTCTGGTTGCAGTGATAATATCAAAACCTTACAGACAGTACTTCATAACTACCTTCTATAAATGGGAACCCACTCCAGTACTCTTGCCTGGAAAATCCCATGGACTGAGGATCCTGGTGGGCTACAGTCCATTGGGTCGCAAAGAGTCGGAAACGACTGAGCAATTTAACTAACTAAAGTAATAGTCAGTTATAAACACCCCCATCAGTATATATACAGAACCCTGACTCCACACACATAGCCACTGAAAGGGGAATTCTATTGCAGACACTTAGGGCCTAAAGTAACTATCATTGTCAAGGTCAAAACTTTTACTTCTAATAATTTAATAGTGTGACATAGAAATAGCATTGAACAGCCAAACACTCTCTAATTTTTTCCTGAAAAAAAAAAAAAAAGAAAAAAAGAAAATAATGCTGAAACCAAACAATATCAAGACATAACATATGTGTAGACCAGCTGTTAAGCGAAGAACATACAACTTCCTCCCGAAACCACGTCACAGGAACGTCTTTAAGATTAATGAGATAACAGATCAGAGCCTTTTTAGTGGGAAGACTACTTGCTGTGGGTAGCTGGGGCACTTCGGGGCACAGTAAATCCGCCAGGCCACTGGGAAACTATTACTTTTTAGTGGGAAGACTACTTGCTGTGGGTAGCTGGGGCACTTCGGGGCACAGTAAATCCGCCAGGCCACTGGGATACTATTACCGTACCAAAGAAAAATGGGAGACCTAAGAATTTATATTCTGATCATCAAGTTTTTAAACATTCAGAACAGTGTTTTCTGAAGCATAATTTAGAACCGAAATGCACTTTAATTTCTTTAAATTCAAACAGAGAGGTTTTTAATCTGTGCATTACACAACAAAGCTCTTCACTGGTCTAACATGGAAGAATTCATCATCATACGAGGCACCCAAAGGCGGAGAAGTAAAGCCACAGTCACCGTCCACAAGAAGCTCACAATTTAGTGAGGAAAAACCTACAAACAGATAATGTGAGGGCAGTACAATGAGTGAGTAGCCGGTGCTGTGGACATACCTGCACGGGGCATGCCACTCGGAATGGGGGAGGGACTTGCAAGGGGAGGGTCTGGTACCCTTCCAGACAGACAGACAGACAGACTCCTCTCTCCCTCTCTGTCCCCATAAGCCCAACAAAACTTTCAAAATGGACATTTCTGTTAAAGTCAGGGTTTGAAATAGAGAAATTCCTTCTGCAGAGTGTTTGCTCTCCTGTATGACTCTAGGTTTGGGGAGATTACTTGTCTGACATGCTTGTTTGTACTGAAAAGGAAAAACTCACTGTTTATGTGATCGATGTAGTAGACACCAATTTGAGGGTCGAACCCAGCTTCCCATCCCCATGGCAGCTCATCGCCAACACAGTCAGCAAACGACAGGGGCTTGGTCAACCTAAAACAGACCAGAATAAAAGCACAGGTGACTCTTTCCATCCAACCGCACGTGTCGAAGTCCAGCACCACCCGCATCCTAAGCGTCCAGGTTGCACTTCTGTTTTGTTCTTTACTGTTTCTGCTACTGTGTTTGAAATCTTTAAAGAAAAAGAAAGAAAGAAAAACAGGGCTAAAATGCAGAGATGAATATAGCAAAAAAATATATACCAAAAAAGTAGCAAGTCATGATACCTTCTGAAAGTTTACAGCTTAAGACTGGGAGATAAATCTGTACAATAAATGAATAAGGTCATCCAGGAAGAACTCCAAGTTGAGAGTTAGGTCGGTCGGGATACAGAGTGAGCTTTGAAGCTAACTAGCCTTCCCACTGAACAGAAAAGGGCTTCCCAGGTGGCTCAGCGTAAAGAATCTGCCTGTCAAGGCAGGAGACGCAGGAGGAGTGGGTTTGATCCCTGGGTTGGGATCCCTGGTTGGAGGAGGGCATGGCAACCCAGTCCAATATTCCTGCCTGGAGAATCCCACGGACAGAGGAGCCTGGCGGGCTACAGTCCAAGGGGTTGCAAAGAGTTGGAGCACGCACACTTGCTCAAGACAAGATATACACCTGGTTACACCAACTACAGATTTGGCTGCTCTTCTAAAAATTAACTCGACTGCAAGGTCCATGAAGAACTCTCCTTGAGAGGAGGGACAAATAGATCTTATTTTTTACACTTGGACTTAATAGTCCCTCAACAAATTGTTTAATGGAGCCAAACGCAAAGTATTAATATTTATATATTGACGTGACCTCACCTTTTGGAATGCCTTATATGTTTTCTTTAAGCCTTAAAAGTAACGGGGAAACTAGTTATCTAAGCAAGTACAGGTTTTGGGCTTCATCATGGGTTGATTTTCTCTCTCAGTTCCTTCATTTTCGCTTCTCAGATTTTCCTTGGTTGTTAGAGCAGCTGCAGGCAGGCCAGTGCCAAAGACTGGTGACCACCCTGCTGTAGGGTGGCCAACTTCAGGTGACATCTCTGCTAATTTAACGCTTGGGCCTCAGCAGCGCAGTTCCAAATATAAAGTCACCTGGACTCTGTGATCCATGCTGGTGAGTATCAGTGATTTCACAGCACAGGTCTGAAATATAGGTCATTTCTAGAATTGCATCATTCATCAGAGTAACGAGCTGTGTCGTGTTTCAGAACTCTGGGAGGAAAACATGAAAAGGAAGGAAATCCTTTCTTCTCAGGTGTGGCCTGCAACAGCCCTCCTCTGAGGACGTAGTACACCAAGGATCAAAAGAAAGAAGCGTCTCCTTTTCTCTCAACCTTCCCTGGGCATGAAATCTACTTCTGGACGTGGCTACAGGGGTCCCGGCCTTCCCAAGCAGTCCAGCCCAGAGAAGAGTCATGAAGAATGCCCTCCCAGGACCGACCTCGGGGCCAAGTCACTTCATTTCCATCAAGGGAAAGATTTTAATTCCTGACTTAGCTTTTTCCCTCTTTAGTTTCCCAACTAAACCAATCATTTTCCAGTAGTCATGTATGGATGTGCGAGTTGGACTATAAAGAAAGCTGAGCACCGAAAAATTGATGCTTTTGAACAGTGGCATTGGAGAAGACTCTTGAGAGTCCCTTGGACTGCAAGGAGATCCAACCAGTACATTCTAAAGGAGATCAGTCCTGAATATTCATTGGAAGGACTGATGATGAAGCTGAAACTCCAGTCCTCTGGCCACCTGATGTAAAGAGCTGACCCACTGGCGAAGACCCTGGTGCTGGGGAAGATTGAAAGGCAGGAGTAGAAGGGGATGACAGAGGATGAGATGGTTGGATGGCATCACCAACTAGATGGGTGTGAGTTTGAGCAAGCTCTGGGAGTTGGAGATGGACAGGGAAGCCTGGCGTGCTGCAGTCCATGGGGTTGCAAAGAGTTGGATGTGACTGAGTGACTGAACTGAACTGAAAGCAATCATTTTAAGAAAATGATTTTGAGTGGAGAGCTGTTTATTCCCCATCTTTTCTAGAGCTCTTCTAGATATGGCCAGTACATTGATGAGCAGTGAGGCCAACATCACAGGCCCAAGCTTGCTGTTAACATCAAGTGAGAGCAAGTGACTGGTCTGGCCAGTGTTGTAAACGTCAAGGCTCAGCACAGCCACATCACAGGGCATTTGCATTGTACGAAACTGACTTGAGGAAAGCTTCTTTTAAAACCCCCATTTCAACACAGGAGGCTTTTCTTCAGTTGTTTTGAGGACGACTGTGGACACTGTATCTACTTGGGTGGCAAGGGCTGCTAAGAACTGTCATGATGCCTTTTCCATTTATCTCCAGGACTTGTGGCTCATTGAGATCAGCCCTGGGATTTCTTTGGAAGGAATGATGCTAAAGCTGAAACTCCAGTACTTTGGCCACCTCATGCGAAGAGCTGACTCATTGGAAAAGACTCTGATGCTGGGAGGGGTTGGGGGCAGGAGGAGAAGGGGACGACCGAGGATGAGATGGCTGGATGGCATCACTGCCTCGATGGACGTGAGTCTGAGTGAACTCCGGGAGTTGGTGATGGACAGGGAGGCCTGGCGTGCTGCGACTCATGGGGTCGCAAAGAGTCAGACATGACTGAGCGACTGAACTGAACTGAACTGAGGATCCTTTTATGATCATCTCGTGTATCACTGCCCGGAAAATTCCATGGATGGAGGAGCCTGGTGGGACAACAGTCCATGGGATCGCAGAGTCGATCTTTGCGACTCTTGAGTCGTGCAAGTTGCACGACTGAGCAACTTCACATCTTGTTTATCGTTACCCTCACATTTTTTTTTTTTTAATTTACAGAAAAGGTTGAATTACATTAAAAAAAAAAATAACCTACAAGGTGGGGCTATCTTACTGGACAGCCTTCCCTACCTCAGTTTCTTTCTCTTCATTTTAAGTGGTGGTCACAACCCCTATCTTCTTACAATGTGACTACTGGCTATGACGAATGGACGGATGAGAACAGATTAACTCAAGAGTGTCTAGGACATGGTTAGGCAGTGCATACATGTTGGCCATTATGAACCCAAGCAGGATACGTGACTTCTCTCAGTCTCCAGGGAATGGAACCAGGCAGCACCGAGTCCAGTCCACATGACCAGCAGCTTCTGCATCTCAGAACTGGTTAGAACAAAATCCTTGGGCCCTGGAGTACAGTATATATTATGCCTATAGGATCAGAAACTCTAGGGCCTGGCAGCGTTTGTGTAATCAAGTGTTCCAAGTAATTTGAAAGAATTTGGCTCAGAAGTTAAGAACTTGAAGTTTGGCCTCAAAGTGACCTGGATTCAAGTCCTTGTTCTGCCATCTTACAACGCTGGGCAGGTTATCAACCTTCAAAGCCTCTGTTTTCCAATCTATTATTATTTTTAAAAGGTAGGGACGGAGTCGGGGGTGGGGGGGGGAGATCATGAAGTTTAAATGCAACCAATTGGTGTGACGCCTGACAAGTGGAAAGCTTCCACATGTAGTAGACGAGCGAAACAAATCTCAGCCATGTTAAGCGAGGCATCTAACATGGCAACTGGCCACATTCACTCTGCAAACCTGGCGTCAATTTGAACTTAATCTGAGTCCAGAATCTGGCTCTTAGCATTGTGCTCAAATCCCACCTTATATCATGAAAAACGTGCAGGAAAATCGGGTTTTCTTTTGAAAAAGGGACTAGATTCTACGTGTATCGGAAGCTCCCCACGCCGTGGGACGGGGCCCTGTCTTCATACTCTGTCGGTGGCACTGAGCTTCCATCACCTGATTGGACAGAGCCCCTTGCACATCCTTCTGCTGGAGGATCCTCTCTCCCTAACCTCCTCTATCCCGGCTGTCTAAAAGGCACAGGCATCCCAAAGAAATAAAGGATAAGGAGACATGGAAATGGTATGTTTGAATGACAAAAGAGAGACATTATGCAAGTTTTATCCGGGCACCAAAGCAACGTGTTCAAGCCTAAATATGATGCGAATATACCCACTCCTTAGACAACCAGAAGTCATCAAAGTTTCAGAACATGCACTATGATTACAAGTTACAGTGACTTGATTACACTTGGAAATAATCCAGCTTTTCCTATTATTGCTCACAGCACATAATAAGCACTGTATTAAATGTCACTGTCCTAACGCTGGCATTACTTCTGTACATATAAATGTAACCGTGAACTCACTTAAAAATTCAGACATTTCCCTTCCTGGAACTTTCACATAAACGGTTCCTTGCAGTGATGCTGCAAAAATCAATTTAACACTGTATTTTCTGTATTTAGAAAAACAGATACACGCTATTGATAAGAGTAAAACCATTAAATACACATTAATAAATTTCAAGCTTTTAATTCTTTTGCAAATTAGGAAACAGAAACAGAGTAACATTCTCAGGTACCAAACAAACAAAAGCACTCAGATATGCCGCTATCCTGATAAAGAAAACATGTTACTGTGATACACTAAGAAGTAACGAGAAACAGAAATAACAGACGTATTCCAAAATTAGAAACAACGGGACTCCGAAGAAATGTTTCTAAATTTCTTCCTCTTGCTTTGCACAAGGAATCTCTGAAAGAGTCAACCTTCCTTTGATGTCGAGGAAGGGAAAAATGGATGGAGTTTGTTGGTTCTCCCACAAAGGAGCAGCAGCAGGCAGAAAGCCTGAAATTACCAAGCGTCTTTATGCTAAATTCCAGAGATTACTCTTTGCTTAAAAAACAGTCTTCCTTTGCACCGTGACTAATGTGAAGAAAATGGCAATTTACTGCAGTACTTTGCCACAGTTTACATACAAAACTTGAACTCTGCGTGGTATTTCCTCTCCTTGTGGGCATTATATCATTCTTTCATACAAGCCATCACTGAGTGTTTATTGTCAGGCCACCGAGTCAGGGTCCTATGACAGGAGATGTCACACACAGATGAATGTACTCCTCCCGCTTATATGATGGTGAAAAGTGTTGTGTGTGCAAGTGCACAGCCAGACACACTCACTCAGTGCTAACTGCAACCGAGTTTGTGCTAACTAACGTTAGATGAAACGGCACGTGACAGAGAGAACCATTTTCAGGTTAATAAAACTCTTGCCACGGTTCCAGCCTCCCAAAGGTACAGTTGAGCATGAATGTTAAAGGTCTGAAGAGTTATTTTTGCTTCACAGGATCTGTTGCTGCCGACGTTTAACTCAAGGCGGAGTCGCACCGTCAACTGCGATCGCTACAGAATCGGTCCACACAAACCTGCTTGAATTGCTCTGAGAATAGGGGTGGGGTTAAAGATGAGGTTCACAACGTCAATTTTACAGGGAAGGTAAAAATCACAGAACTCTCTCTACTCTTGAATCTTAATTTACAATGATGCTCATCAGTCCCCAGAAAGCAACCTGTGTTTCCGTCATTCTTCTTAGCGGGGAAACCAACACCACCAAGGAACGGAAGGGAGTGGGGAGACACAGGGCTGAGTGAACAGCGGCAGGGAGAAGAAACCGACTTTTAAGAGTACAGACCTCTTCAGAGGAGGGTAGAGCAGTTCGTTCTGCATCTTTGGGAAAAATAGCTGAAATTCTCAGCAGGTCCTGCTGGATAGAAGCGGGCTGGCAGACAGGCAGGACCACGGATCGGGGAGGGCACAGCTGTCCCGGGGCTTGAAGGGCTCATCCCAGGTTACCAGCTGAAAGGGGTGTCACAGGGATGTCTAGCCAGGCTCACTTCTTCAGCCTGAGTCCACGTCCTCTCTGATCCACTGGCTCCCATTCCAGTCTCCTCTGCTAGACTCTGGTCTTCCTACAGCTGAGACCCACCGTGGTCGATTTTATTCGTGGTGCCACAGAGAGCCAGGTTCATCCTTCTTCCGTGTGACGGGCTTTCAGATATTTAAACACAGCAGTCTTGTTTCCGAGTCCGCTCGCCTACAGCCTGGGATGCCCCATCCCCTCACCAGCTCACCTCTCTCCCTCCACTAAAAAGCCTGCCAGTCTCTGTCCATAATCCCCTCTGCTTCTCTCTGCGCTGCAACCACACTCCATCAGTAATCATCCAGTGTGAACTTGATAACTATCTCACACAGTTAATTTCTTCTCCCGCAGCCGACAAGTAAACAGGATACAACGGATGGCATCACCGACTCAACTGACATGAGTCTGAGCAAATCTCCAGAAGAGAGTGAAGGACAGGGAGGCCTGGTGTGTCCATGGGGTCGCAAAGAGTTGGACACGACTGAGTGCCTGAAAAGCAAGCAACAATAAGAACAGTCCCCTCTTAACCCTTCAAAAACCCTTCCCTCGGGTGTTCTGGGTGTTTTTTTTGTTTTATTTTTGTTTTTTTTTTTAATTTTTTGGTCACACCCCAGGCAATCTGGGGCCGTATTTTCCAGACCAGGGATTGATCCTGTGCCCCCTGCATTGGAAGGCAGGTCTTAACCACCGGACATTTACTTCCTAACTTCAGTCTAACTCTGGCATAGAGATTTCAAATCTGGAGGATGGCAGGAGGCCCGATTAGCATATCCCTTACACCACCAAACGGGATCCTCTCATTCCTACAGAAATAGGAAGGAGAGGCAACATTTGCCTGAAAGACAACATTTGTGAATAAGTCACCTTTGAAAGCACACATGGCTTGTGTGCCCCCAAAGGGCTGCTGCTTTGGGGACGCAAACACAGTACCTACAAAAATGTCAATACTTCCAATATTCTATGTTTAAAAAAAAAAAGTCAATTTTTACATAGAGTAAATTATCCTACTAATAAACATTTTCTGAGTGCTTCCATGTACTACACACGCTTTAAATATCTATGTATGAGTTAAATCCCCACAAAATCCTGCCAAGCAGAGGCAAGTATTATCTCCATTTGAATACCCTGTGCAGGAAAAACAAAACAAAAATCAAAGGAGCTGGGACTGTGCCGCACACGCCCCTCTAGTCCAAGTTTGTGGTTTCCAGTCATTAAGTCTCTCTTGTGCAGGATACAGCCATTGGTACTGCCAATTCTGGGCACAGATTTAACTATTGATACGTTACTTGGATTGACTGGCCACCAATTTCTGGAAGAAACTGCAAGAAAGGATTTCCTTTAAAAAGTTCTGGAGGGCTACTTCTTTGGTGGTCCACTGGTTAAGACTCCATGATTCCAATGCAGAGGTTCAAACCCTGGTCAGGGAGCTAAGATTCCACGTGACTTGTAGCGTGGACCCTCCCCAAAAAGAAATTCTGGCGGGAGGAGGTGCAAGGCGCCCTGGATTTTAAGATGACCCCACTGAGACTGGGTCCATCGCTGCCTCTGCCTGAGCACACCTGCGTCCAGCAATAGCGGCTGTGAGTGCCCACGGGGGCCTTCATACCAGAACCCTTGGCAGGAGGGACTCCAAAGAAGTGAAAAATAAAGCCCAACTGCAGATGAATGGAAGATACACTCCAAGGACACGCAGCTCTTAAATTCTTTGGAGATTTGATCAAAGATCAAAAGCAGACTGGATAGCAATTTCTAGGTAAAACTATATGATGTATACATGTTTAAGAATTAGCAGGAGACTGTAATACAATTCAATTTAACTGTTTGTATTGCCTGCCTATTAAAGCTAAAAGAGTTGATGCTAACAAAGCCAAAATTGTGAATTCCCTTTCCCTCAGGGGCTCTTTAATACAGGGACTGACCTGAAATTTTGAGTTAGAGCAGAGGTTCTCAAACCTAAGAGCACATTCCACTCATCTGAAAAGATGATTAAAACAGATTGCTGGGGCCACCTCAGGGTCTGGGACTCAGCAGATCAGGGGTGGGGCCTGGTCTACTGATACTAGGATTTGTAAGGGTGTTTTTTTTTTTTTTTTGGGGTGGGGTGGGGTGGGGTGGGTGGAAACCTGGAAGCAAAAGCCTATGCTTCAGAAATCTCTGTAACGACAATGATGACATATTTAGCAAAATTAGTAGCTTGCTAATTCTCAAATTTGGGCCACTTCATTTAATTTTAAGTAAACATTTTCCCTCAAAGAACACTTGAATAATTTTAAAATAAGTTCTTCAGAAACACGGTTTTCTCTTTCTTTCATCTTCTCACTTATATATGAGGTACACAGTAACAAGTATTCAACATTATTAGTCATCAGGGAAATGGAAATCAAAACCACAGTGAGGTACCCACTAGGATGGCTATCATTTAAAAAACAGAAATACCAAGTGTTGATGAAGATGTAGAGAAACGGGACATTGTTGATGGGAAGCTAAGACGGTACAGCCTCCATAGAAAACAGTTCGGTAGTTCCTCAGTGAGTTAAACACTGAATTACTGCATAACCCTGCAATTCCACTCTGAGGTGAATAACCAGAAGAACTGAAAACAGGTACCCAAACAATTACACGTACCTGCAGGTTCATAGCACTGAAAGCCAATAGATGCAAAGAACTCAAATGCCCATCAATGGATGAAAGGATAAGCAAAGTGTGGTATATATGTGCAATGGAATACTATTCAGCTGTAAAAAGGAATGAAGTATCAATACCTGGAAATACTGAATATGCTACAATGTGGATGAACCTCCAAACATTGTGGTGAGTGAAAGAAGCCAAACACAATGGTCACACATCATAATTCTACGCATATGGAACATCCAGTATAGATAAACGCATGCAAATGTAGAGAAGACCAGTGCTTGCCAGGGGCCACAGAGAGGAGCAACAGACAAGTGCCCGTCGGTAGTGGAGTGATGGAAATGTTTCTGGACTAGAGAAAGGTGGGGGTTGGACACCACTGCGAAAACATATATGCCACTGAATTGTTCACCTGAAAGTAACTGACTCTGTGCTTTGTGAATTTCACCTCAATAAATTGTTTCATAAAATTAACAACAAGTTTTAAGAATGTCAAGACTCCAAGTGATTATTTGGAGTAAGTAAAATAATAAAAACATGGGAAAATACTCAACTTCACTAATAATAAGAATAAATGCCAAATAAAGCAATAATGAGGCTTGATTTTTAAGACCTCTCAGGATACCAGGTTTTTGTTTTGTTTTGCTTTGTCCCAAGGATGAAATTCAGTTCTGGTGGAGGATGTGGGAAATCAGTTCCTTTCATTTATTGCTGGTGATTCTGTAACTTGATACATCCTTTTAACAAGCAGTTTGGCAGTATTTAAAAAACCATTACATTGTTGATCCCATGTAACCTAGGAGTACAATTTTTACACATGCTCCCCGAACCCCGTCCCACCTGATCACCCCCAGAAAGACTCAGGAGCCACCTTAAGCATCTTACTAGGTTCCTGTCTTTCCCACCAGCCTATGGGCTTCTCAAGGCCAGGGCCCCTTCAGCCTTCTCTGCATCTCTAGCCCAATGCCTTCCTCGCACGCAGTCGGCATAGCATCTGTGTTGGCTGACTGAGTTGGGTGCAGGTTAGAAAGGAAGACAAAAATGGAAGAACTGTCATTTTAAAAAATGTTCTGTTTACATAGATGTAACAGTAAATTGCATTAACTAAAAGAATAGTATGAAAGTTGATATTAAGATGATGAGACAGGATAGAAGGAAAACATCTTTAAAACCTGAATTCAAATACCTGGTCTCATAATTTATTTTATTTATTTATTTATTTTTTCATAATTTATTTTAGATGACTATCATTACATTATGTATCAGCAATGAATAGCTAAACAGAAAACAGATTCTTAGTTACAAAGAGGGCAAAGAATTTATTTCAGGTGTTTTAAAAATTCAGCAAGTTCTTTTTTTTTTTTTTTAAGTATTTTACCAGGAGAAAACACAGAGGTCAGCAAACACTTTAACCTGTACCTCTTTTCTCTGCTAAGTGCCAAGAAATGTTTGCTTGCCGGATTATTTGGTTTTGGAAAATAGTTTGAGAATTTAAGTGGATATGTTGGCAAAGAAGGTAGGAATGTTTAGAAGAGGAAGAGGGCTTAAGAGATTACTGTCCAAATAAATGAAAACCCACCACCAAGGTCTTGTTCTCTCCTACCTAGAGTTTAAATAACAGACAGTTATTACAGATTGCATCACAGATAACAGCTGTTCAAGGACCAGGATGGGAAGAAGCTTGACATTCACTCTGGAGAACATACCCATCACAACAACGAAGAGATGACACACGGCTCACTCACCCTCTGTGTGGACAGAACCTTGTTAGATTCAACCTCATTCTTACAGAGTCGACTAAATGAACCTAAGTTACTTTTATCAAAACTTAAGGAACTAGGCTTCCCAGGTGGCTCAGCGGTCAAGAACTGCCTACCAATGCAGGAGACATAGGTTTGATCCCTGGTCTGGAAAGATCCCCTGGAGCAGGAAATGGCGACCCACTCTAGTCTTCCTGCCTGGAAAATCCCATGGACAGATGAGCCTGGTGAGCTACAGTCCATGGGGTGTCAACGAGTTGGACACAACTTAGTGAATAAAACAATCACAAAGTAAGCAAAGGTTCATTTAACCACATACCACCACTCCTCGACAAGATAATTGGAAGGGGGACAGAATCTAATAATGACCACTAAGGTTCATAATCTTTCTATATGCTTATTTGCTTGTGAATTGTCCTTTTTAAAATTATGTTGTTTGTCCTTAACGATTTGTGACAGCTTTTAATATATTTTGATATTAATCCTTTGTTAAGCTGTAAATATTTTTCCAAGGATATTATGTATCCATAAACTTTGTTTATGATGAGTAAAAGACTGATTATTTAAAAGTGTTAGGCTAACTGGATAGCCAGTTAGGGCATAAAAGCTAGATCCTCTCTCTTCCTTACAACAAAATTAATTTCAGATAAATCCAAAGAACTATACGTGATACATGAAAAGAACTGAAGTATGAAACTCACTGGAAGAAAAGATATGCAAGAATTCTTTAGGACTTCTGGATTCCACCCCTTAACCTAGTGTTTCAAGCTGTAGCCTCTTAACTCTTGCCATTGAAAATAAATACAATGAAAAAACCGTAATATAAAAATTTATCAGACTGCTGGCAGCAGCTTTGAGCTAATGGCTTGCTCTCTTTGTTAAACAAGCAATAAGTATTAGAACAACAGACTGGTTCAAAATTGGGAGAGGAGTATGTTAAGGCTGTAAATTGTCACTCTGCTTATTTAACTTCTATGCAGCGTACATCATGCAAAATGCTGGGCTGGATGAAGCACAAGTTGGAATCAAGATTGCCAGGAGAAATATCAATAACCTCAGATATGCAGATGACACCAGACTTATGGCAGAAAGTGAAGAGGAACTAAAGAGCCTCTTGATGAAGGTGGAAGAGGAGGCTGAAAAAGCTGACTTAAAACTCAACATTAAAAAAACGAAAATCATGGCATCTGGTCCTATCACTTAATGGCAAATAAATGGGGAAACAATGACAGACTTTTTCATGGGCTCCAAAATCAGTGTGGACGGTGACAGCAGCTATGAAATTAAAAGATAATAGCTTGGAAGAAAAGCCATCATAAACCTACACAGTGTATTACTTTGCTGACAAAGGTCCGTCTAGTCAAAGCTATGGTTTCTCCAGTAGTCACGTATGGATGTGAGAATCAGACCATAAAGAAGGCTGAGCGCTGAAGAACTGAACTGGTGTTGGAGAAGACTCTTGGGAGCCTCTTGCACTGCAAGGAGGTCAAACCAGTCCATCCTAAAGGAAATCAATCCTGAATATTCATCGGGAAGACTGATGCTGAAGCTCTGATACTTTGGCCACCTGATGCGAAGAGCCGATTCATTGGAAAAGACTCTGATGCTGGGAAAGACAAAAGGCAGGAGGAGAAGGGGACGACACAGGATGAGACAGTTGGATGGCATCACCGACTCAATGGACAAGAGTTCAAGCAAACTCTGGGAGATGGTGGGGGACAGGGAAGTCTGGTGTGCTGCAGTCCATGGGGTCGCAGGAATTTGGACATGACTGAGTGACTGAATAACACCAGCAAGTGTTAGAAAGGTGTTAAAGACACAATATTAGCACCGTTAGATTTCCTTAATCTAGTAAGAAGACTTGAAAAGTAGGGAAAGAAAAAAAGACTAAAAATGACTTACTGTGATTTTCCTACTCCACTACACCTACCTGGGGAAATACAGGCTAGGCTGAATAGAAGACCTCAGCCAGGAATGCAGAGCTGGGGCAAATTTTAATTTAGGAAGGCCGACCTGAGAGTGATGGACTGGGTGCATAAAAGTAGCGGGTCTCAAAGTGTGGTCTCTGAACCAGGGGTGTCAGCACCACCTGGAACCTGGGTGGAAGTACAAGTTATTAAGTTCCTCCCCGCAAACTACTAAATCGGAAATGGGAAGGGCAGGATCCTCAGGGATCCTCACGCCTGCGAGAGCTGCAGAGAGGCCGAAACGGAACCCAGCCTTCCCTTCCACCCGCGGAGAGGAGGCGACCACAGTGACAAGGAGGAAGGCGACCGAGGTGGGGGCGACGCGGAGGGCAGGGAAACGAGATAACAGGATTCGAGGCTCCTGGGGCCGGCAGCCCTGCTGGATATTTGAAAGCGGAAAAGCTGGGTAATGAAACGTTGGGAGTGTTACTCAAACAGTGCACTCAACGGACGTGAGAGCAGGAACCGAGAAAGTCCACAAGGTTACGATTTGCAGTTTCAAAGGAGTGTGTTGATACCAGCACAGGTAAGCAAAATGATCATCAATTAACGTAAAAATATGTCGTGTGCCAGCTGTCAGAGGGACAAGGCAGGTGAGATGCGGGGTGAAATTTCCAGGCGGAGATCAGATAATGGGTGAGACTGATGAGCCAGGCAAGGCCTTGAGATGTGCCCACGTCTAGGGGATAAAAGGAGGTCACAGTAAGGATGCCGAGGAAACCGACTTCAACTGGAAGGGAAAAACAACCACAAGACACGTCAGTCTTTAGCCTTTTTAGTCCTGCCAATAGGAAGTAACAATAAAACTACCGACAAAGAGACATTTCATTCATGCGTCCATCAGCTCTTCCGATATTTACCGACAGCCTCTCTCAAGCTCTGGGACACACGAGACACACGAAGTCTGGCTCTGGTCCCACCAATGCTTCTGCAGACCTTGGGCGCCTGTCCCCTAGGTGCGAGCTGCATAGAAATCACCTTGCTGGCGGTGGCTAAACGTTTGCTCTGGAGACAAACGCACTTGGACTGTGCCTCTCTGCGGTGTCATGGATGAACACCAGGGACTTTGTGACCGTGGGCAGAGCTGAGGGGAACACAGAGTCATCCTTGTAACGACAACGTGGGGCCAGGCTCCTGGAACCAAAGCGCCCATTTCTCTTTTCTGTCCGGAGGCTCAATGTTTGTTATCAGGGGATGTAACCTCCAGAGTCCGGGAAAGCTGGCCAGCGCAGAGACCCCATGGACGTGGTCTCTCTCCTTTCCACTGGGTCCACGGTAACTACCCACCTTCGTGCCCCTGGTCACCCTGACCACAGGTAGCAGCTATGGGTCATGCTGGAATTTAATAATCCCAAGCCTAGAGCTTTTTTTTTTCCCATAGCATTACTGAAGTTTAATTTATATACCAGAAAATTTGCCCACTGTTTAAGTGTACAAATCAGAAATTTTTAGTAAATTTATAGAGTTAAAGCAACCCCACAATCTAAGTATAGCAATTCTGACCACCCCAAAAGATGACCCTGCTCCAGCTGCTGTGCTTAGTCACGTCTCTTTGCGACCCCATGGACTGTAGCCCACCAGGCTCCTCTGTCCATGGGATTTCCCAGGCAAGAATACTGGAGTGGGTTTCCTCCTCCAGGGGATCTTCCTGACCCAGGAGGCCGAACCCCCAGATCTCCTGCACTGGCGGGGGGATCCTTTACCACTGCACCACCAGGAACTCCGTCTCCCCGCCCCCGGCTACCACTAATTCACTTTCTGTCTCTACAGATTGACTTTTCCTGGACTTGCATACAAATGGAAACCTGTGCTTTCTTGTGCCTGCCTTCGTTTAGCATGTTTTAGTGGTACATCCACGTAGTCTTTTTTCCCGCCTGCCTATGACCTGTCCTGTCCACCGCAGGAGTCTTTGGGGCCCAGAACAACGGCTACATCCAACACGTGCTCAACGACTGTCTTCTCTGCTGAGGACGTCATCTGCGCTGATGGACGTCATGCCCAACTCCCCATTCCCCCAATCACACTCTAAAACCCTCTCAGGATATAGGCTTTTGCAT
The DNA here is from genome assembly GCA_006410675.1 of Oreotragus oreotragus. NCBI lineage: Eukaryota > Metazoa > Chordata > Mammalia > Artiodactyla > Bovidae > Oreotragus > Oreotragus oreotragus. The sequence continues at coordinate 246,802 of SJYX01011333.1, read as the reverse complement.
TAAAAAGTGCCTCATGCTGGTTCTGAGTACAACCAAAAGAATCACAGATTTCTTTTTTTTTTTTAAAGCTACAGGAATGGAATTCTGAGAATCAAGTATCAGAAAACGAAGAAATGTTCGTAAGTGGCCCAAGGAAAGGCGCTGCTGCTGCTGCTAAGTCACTTCAGTCGTGTCCGACTCTGTGCGACCCCATAGACGGCAGCCCACCAGGCTCCCCCATCCCTGGGATTCTCCAGGCAAGAATACTGGAGTGGGTTGCCATTTCCTTCTCCAATGCATGAAAGAGAAAAGTGAAAGTGAAGTTGCTCAGTCTGTCCGACTGTTAGCGACCCCATGGACTGCAGCCCACCAGGCTCCTCTGTCCATTGGATTTTCCAGGCAAGAGTACTGGGGTGGGGTGCCATTGCCTTCCCCGAGGAAAGGTGCTAACATGCTACAAATCAATTCCATCCCCAGCATTTGGTCTGCTGGCTAAACACATGGTTGGCTTTTATAACTTACAGGATGGCTTTCTGTGGCGGCGCTTCCTTGTGCCCTCCAGCCTCTGCTCTCCTCTGGCAGGGCACCAGGTCCTCCGAGCACTAGGAATTAGACGTGCGGCACGCTAGGAATGTCTGATAACTACACTAACTTCGGAGCTCACCCATTAGTCATAAACAGAAATGCCCTTTGAGCTCAGACTCAAATTCAGCTCGAAGCAAACAAAAGTCATGAGGCTGAGTGCTGGCCAAGCACACAGGCTGCTGTCGGGTGGGCTGAGAAGGCTCTAAATACAGTTCTTCATCACAGCAAAGACTGCTTCATTACCCAAAATGTTAACACACCCAAGGTGCAGAGCATCGCTTGGTTAGGTTTTCGATTAGTGACACCTGAGTGAGAAACACCAACCATTCAAATTACAAAGTTTGCCCTATTCCTGTATACTTTTACTAGCATCTCCTTAACAGGGGCTCATTTTTAGCTATTAATCCAGTTCTATAGGTGTTGGTACTGCTCAAGATTAACTTGAAGAAAAAATACAAGAAAACGTTGAGGAGGGGCTTCCCCGGCAGTCCAGGGGTTAAGACTCTGTGCTTCCACTGCAGGGAACACAAGTTCAATCCCTAGTCAGGGAGCTAAGATCCTGCAAACTTCCAGGTGGGGCCAAAAAAAAAAGAGAGAGGGAGAGAAATAACAACCAACTGTAGCATGTTTATCTCAATTGGATCCCAATTTTTTATTTAAAAAAAGGATAAAAGAATTACTGGGTAATTTACATATACTAGATGTTATACTAGATGTCGGATGACAGATGTGAGATGATATGATAGGATTTTAAAAAATTTTCCATAGTTGTAGTAATCGGTATTATTGTTTATAAGAGAATACTTCTTCCTTGGAAGATGCATGCTGAACTAGTTAATAGCGAAGGGTCATGATATCTGTAAATTACTTTCCAATGTTATAGCAAAAAAACCCACTACAACATAAACACAATACACACACATATCTAAACATAGAGGGAGGAGAGAATAAAGGAAATGTGATAAACTGTCAGATTTACAAATTTTTCATAATAAAAAATTAAGGAAAAAATTCCCTAATTAAGGAAACTTCAATAAACACAACAGATTCAATACATTCCATCTAGAAAACTGCAGGAAAGGGATTTTTAAAAATCAAGCACAGAATGACATAGGGCAGGTCTGGGGACATGAGCCACAAAATTTGGGCTGGTGGAAAGTAGTGTGGTAACTGAGGTAGCAGAGCAGAGAAACAGGAAACCTAAGTCAGCAAGGGAGAGCCAGGCAGCTGATTGATTCATGCTGCAAACCCCTGAAAGGTCTGGAATTCTGGCTTCAAGAACCTCGGAGAGTTGGGTGTGGCTGTGGAGGGCTGGCCGGAAGTCTGTTAAGCCAGCCCATCAGCCTGCCTTGGCCCAACCTGGGTGAAACTGAAGATTTCCTCTCTAGAGAAACTCAGCCACAGAGATTTTGCACTTCCCGGCAGCTGGTACAGGCGCCCCATCGTTACTCTGTATCACTCAGGTGAGGCCAGGTAATGAGTGCTATAATAAAAACAATGCCAAAGTCTCAGCGGACTCTGATTTCCCACTCAAGCCAAGTTCAAAGTGGTTCTGGATGACTCCCCCGGGCAGCTGGCCTCCACAGTACAGCTCAGGGTTCCAGGATATACCTCGGGGGACTGGCACCTCCATTACAATGTTAGATAGATGGACAGATCTTGACCAGTCAGTCTTGTGGGTGGGGGTTACATGTACATCCACACTCTTCACATCCCATGGCCAAAACACATCTCTTGGAGGCAGGGAAATTAATCCCCTCATGTGCTTGGAAGGAGTGGAAGAACCAGAATGATTGGTATTAGCTATTCTAAGGCAAAAGTTAAGAACACTAGGCCTCTTAAATAAAAGCAGAATCTAACACAAATACACTAAAACAATGAAACATGCAATTTAATGCACAGGAGAAAATTTGAACTTCATTCAGAGAAACTGAAGGAAATTTAATCAATTACCATTTTCTGAGAGATATAACAGATTGTCTAAAAATAAACATTTGGAGAAAGAAATTTAAGACCTTTGGAAATGAACAATATGATAGAAGAAGTGATCCTACCTATTGGAGTGTTAGAAGTTTAAGAAAATTTCCCAGAAAGTAAGACAAATAGAAAGAGAATCATAGAAAAATTAGAGGACCAGTCTTGATGGGCCGGGGTAGGGAGAACGTGAAGTCTACTATTTGAGAAGCAGAAATTCCAGAAAGAGAGCGAGCAAAGTACACATGAAAAGGGATGATATTATCAAAGAGGCAGTACAAGAAAATTTATCTGAACAACTGGTTTCTTGATTATAAATAGCCCACCCAGAAGAACTGTTTTAAAAAAAAAAAGACCCACGTCAAAGCACAATATGTGGAATTTTAGAACACAGATGGGCAATGATAAGAGTCTAAAACCTTTCAAGAACTAGGTCACACACGCACACACAAATCAAGAATCAGAAAGGCTAGGGCTTCCTAGGTGGCGCTAATGGTAAGGCACCTGACTGCCAAAGCAGAAAGGCTATACACTAACAACAAATTTCTGACAAAGTAATAAAGAAATCAATCTCAATTACAATGGCGTCAAAACCAGTAAGTACCTAGGGATAAATTTAACTACAGAGGTGACATACCTCTACTCTGAAAACTATAAGACACTGATGAAAGAAATTGCAGACGACAGAAATAAATGGAAAAGTTTCCTGTTTTTATGGATTGGAAGAACTAATATCTTTAAAATGGCAATACTACCAAAAGCCATCCATAGATTCAATGCAATGCCTATGAAGATAACAATGACTTTTCTGTTAAATAGAAGTAAAGAAAATGCTCCTAAAATTTATATGGAACCACAAAAGACCCTAAACAGCCAAAGCAAACTAAAACTAAAAGCAAAGCTAAAACTCAACAGCAAAAATAAACAAATAACCGAATTTGTCAGCACCACCTGGAACCTGGGTGGAAGTACAAGTTATTAAGTTCCTCCCCGCAAACTACTAAATCGGAAATGGGAAGGGCAGGATCCTCAGGGATCCTCACGCCTGCGAGAGCTGCAGAGAGGCCGAAACGGAACCCAGCCTTCCCTTCCACCCGCGGAGAGGAGGCGACCACAGTGACAAGGAGGAAGGCGACCGAGGTGGGGGCGACGCGGAGGGCAGGGAAACGAGATAACAGGATTCGAGGCTCCTGGGGCCGGCAGCCCTGCTGGATATTTGAAAGCGGAAAAGCTGGGTAATGAAACGTTGGGAGTGTTACTCAAACAGTGCACTCAACGGACGTGAGAGCAGGAACCGAGAAAGTCCACAAGGTTACGATTTGCAGTTTCAAAGGAGTGTGTTGATACCAGCACAGGTAAGCAAAATGATCATCAATTAACGTAAAAATATGTCGTGTGCCAGCTGTCAGAGGGACAAGGCAGGTGAGATGCGGGGTGAAATTTCCAGGCGGAGATCAGATAATGGGTGAGACTGATGAGCCAGGCAAGGCCTTGAGATGTGCCCACGTCTAGGGGATAAAAGGAGGTCACAGTAAGGATGCCGAGGAAACCGACTTCAACTGGAAGGGAAAAACAACCACAAGACACGTCAGTCTTTAGCCTTTTTAGTCCTGCCAATAGGAAGTAACAATAAAACTACCGACAAAGAGACATTTCATTCATGCGTCCATCAGCTCTTCCGATATTTACCGACAGCCTCTCTCAAGCTCTGGGACACACGAGACACACGAAGTCTGGCTCTGGTCCCACCAATGCTTCTGCAGACCTTGGGCGCCTGTCCCCTAGGTGCGAGCTGCATAGAAATCACCTTGCTGGCGGTGGCTAAACGTTTGCTCTGGAGACAAACGCACTTGGACTGTGCCTCTCTGCGGTGTCATGGATGAACACCAGGGACTTTGTGACCGTGGGCAGAGCTGAGGGGAACACAGAGTCATCCTTGTAACGACAACGTGGGGCCAGGCTCCTGGAACCAAAGCGCCCATTTCTCTTTTCTGTCCGGAGGCTCAATGTTTGTTATCAGGGGATGTAACCTCCAGAGTCCGGGAAAGCTGGCCAGCGCAGAGACCCCATGGACGTGGTCTCTCTCCTTTCCACTGGGTCCACGGTAACTACCCACCTTCGTGCCCCTGGTCACCCTGACCACAGGTAGCAGCTATGGGTCATGCTGGAATTTAATAATCCCAAGCCTAGAGCTTTTTTTTTTCCCATAGCATTACTGAAGTTTAATTTATATACCAGAAAATTTGCCCACTGTTTAAGTGTACAAATCAGAAATTTTTAGTAAATTTATAGAGTTAAAGCAACCCCACAATCTAAGTATAGCAATTCTGACCACCCCAAAAGATGACCCTGCTCCAGCTGCTGTGCTTAGTCACGTCTCTTTGCGACCCCATGGACTGTAGCCCACCAGGCTCCTCTGTCCATGGGATTTCCCAGGCAAGAATACTGGAGTGGGTTTCCTCCTCCAGGGGATCTTCCTGACCCAGGAGGCCGAACCCCCAGATCTCCTGCACTGGCGGGGGGATCCTTTACCACTGCACCACCAGGAACTCCGTCTCCCCGCCCCCGGCTACCACTAATTCACTTTCTGTCTCTACAGATTGACTTTTCCTGGACTTGCATACAAATGGAAACCTGTGCTTTCTTGTGCCTGCCTTCGTTTAGCATGTTTTAGTGGTACATCCACGTAGTCTTTTTTCCCGCCTGCCTATGACCTGTCCTGTCCACCGCAGGAGTCTTTGGGGCCCAGAACAACGGCTACATCCAACACGTGCTCAACGACTGTCTTCTCTGCTGAGGACGTCATCTGCGCTGATGGACGTCATGCCCAACTCCCCATTCCCCCAATCACACTCTAAAACCCTCTCAGGATATAGGCTTTTGCATTAAAAAGTGCCTCATGCTGGTTCTGAGTACAACCAAAAGAATCACAGATTTCTTTTTTTTTTTTAAAGCTACAGGAATGGAATTCTGAGAATCAAGTATCAGAAAACGAAGAAATGTTCGTAAGTGGCCCAAGGAAAGGCGCTGCTGCTGCTGCTAAGTCACTTCAGTCGTGTCCGACTCTGTGCGACCCCATAGACGGCAGCCCACCAGGCTCCCCCATCCCTGGGATTCTCCAGGCAAGAATACTGGAGTGGGTTGCCATTTCCTTCTCCAATGCATGAAAGAGAAAAGTGAAAGTGAAGTTGCTCAGTCTGTCCGACTGTTAGCGACCCCATGGACTGCAGCCCACCAGGCTCCTCTGTCCATTGGATTTTCCAGGCAAGAGTACTGGGGTGGGGTGCCATTGCCTTCCCCGAGGAAAGGTGCTAACATGCTACAAATCAATTCCATCCCCAGCATTTGGTCTGCTGGCTAAACACATGGTTGGCTTTTATAACTTACAGGATGGCTTTCTGTGGCGGCGCTTCCTTGTGCCCTCCAGCCTCTGCTCTCCTCTGGCAGGGCACCAGGTCCTCCGAGCACTAGGAATTAGACGTGCGGCACGCTAGGAATGTCTGATAACTACACTAACTTCGGAGCTCACCCATTAGTCATAAACAGAAATGCCCTTTGAGCTCAGACTCAAATTCAGCTCGAAGCAAACAAAAGTCATGAGGCTGAGTGCTGGCCAAGCACACAGGCTGCTGTCGGGTGGGCTGAGAAGGCTCTAAATACAGTTCTTCATCACAGCAAAGACTGCTTCATTACCCAAAATGTTAACACACCCAAGGTGCAGAGCATCGCTTGGTTAGGTTTTCGATTAGTGACACCTGAGTGAGAAACACCAACCATTCAAATTACAAAGTTTGCCCTATTCCTGTATACTTTTACTAGCATCTCCTTAACAGGGGCTCATTTTTAGTTATTAATCCAGTTCTATAGGTGTTGGTACTGCTCAAGATTAACTTGAAGAAAAAATACAAGAAAACGTTGAGGAGGGGCTTCCCCGGCAGTCCAGGGGTTAAGACTCTGTGCTTCCACTGCAGGGAACACAAGTTCAATCCCTAGTCAGGGAGCTAAGATCCTGCAAACTTCCAGGTGGGGCCAAAAAAAAAAGAGAGAGGGAGAGAAATAACAACCAACTGTAGCATGTTTATCTCAATTGGATCCCAATTTTTTATTTAAAAAAAGGATAAAAGAATTACTGGGTAATTTACATATACTAGATGTTATACTAGATGTCGGATGACAGATGTGAGATGATATGATAGGATTTTAAAAAATTTTCCATAGTTGTAGTAATCGGTATTATTGTTTATAAGAGAATACTTCTTCCTTGGAAGATGCATGCTGAACTAGTTAATAGCGAAGGGTCATGATATCTGTAAATTACTTTCCAATGTTATAGCAAAAAAACCCACTACAACATAAACACAATACACACACATATCTAAACATAGAGGGAGGAGAGAATAAAGGAAATGTGATAAACTGTCAGATTTACAAATTTTTCATAATAAAAAATTAAGGAAAAAATTCCCTAATTAAGGAAACTTCAATAAACACAACAGATTCAATACATTCCATCTAGAAAACTGCAGGAAAGGGATTTTTAAAAATCAAGCACAGAATGACATAGGGCAGGTCTGGGGACATGAGCCACAAAATTTGGGCTGGTGGAAAGTAGTGTGGTAACTGAGGTAGCAGAGCAGAGAAACAGGAAACCTAAGTCAGCAAGGGAGAGCCAGGCAGCTGATTGATTCATGCTGCAAACCCCTGAAAGGTCTGGAATTCTGGCTTCAAGAACCTCGGAGAGTTGGGTGTGGCTGTGGAGGGCTGGCCGGAAGTCTGTTAAGCCAGCCCATCAGCCTGCCTTGGCCCAACCTGGGTGAAACTGAAGATTTCCTCTCTAGAGAAACTCAGCCACAGAGATTTTGCACTTCCCGGCAGCTGGTACAGGCGCCCCATCGTTACTCTGTATCACTCAGGTGAGGCCAGGTAATGAGTGCTATAATAAAAACAATGCCAAAGTCTCAGCGGACTCTGATTTCCCACTCAAGCCAAGTTCAAAGTGGTTCTGGATGACTCCCCCGGGCAGCTGGCCTCCACAGTACAGCTCAGGGTTCCAGGATATACCTCGGGGGACTGGCACCTCCATTACAATGTTAGATAGATGGACAGATCTTGACCAGTCAGTCTTGTGGGTGGGGGTTACATGTACATCCACACTCTTCACATCCCATGGCCAAAACACATCTCTTGGAGGCAGGGAAATTAATCCCCTCATGTGCTTGGAAGGAGTGGAAGAACCAGAATGATTGGTATTAGCTATTCTAAGGCAAAAGTTAAGAACACTAGGCCTCTTAAATAAAAGCAGAATCTAACACAAATACACTAAAACAATGAAACATGCAATTTAATGCACAGGAGAAAATTTGAACTTCATTCAGAGAAACTGAAGGAAATTTAATCAATTACCATTTTCTGAGAGATATAACAGATTGTCTAAAAATAAACATTTGGAGAAAGAAATTTAAGACCTTTGGAAATGAACAATATGATAGAAGAAGTGATCCTACCTATTGGAGTGTTAGAAGTTTAAGAAAATTTCCCAGAAAGTAAGACAAATAGAAAGAGAATCATAGAAAAATTAGAGGACCAGTCTTGATGGGCCGGGGTAGGGAGAACGTGAAGTCTACTATTTGAGAAGCAGAAATTCCAGAAAGAGAGCGAGCAAAGTACACATGAAAAGGGATGATATTATCAAAGAGGCAGTACAAGAAAATTTATCTGAACAACTGGTTTCTTGATTATAAATAGCCCACCCAGAAGAACTGTTTTAAAAAAAAAAAGACCCACGTCAAAGCACAATATGTGGAATTTTAGAACACAGATGCAATGATAAGAGTCTAAAACCTTTCAAGAACTAGGTCACACACGCACACACAAATCAAGAATCAGAAAGGCTAGGGCTTCCTAGGTGGCGCTAATGGTAAGGCACCTGACTGCCAAAGCAGAAAGGCTATACACTAACAACAAATTTCTGACAAAGTAATAAAGAAATCAATCTCAATTACAATGGCGTCAAAACCAGTAAGTACCTAGGGATAAATTTAACTACAGAGGTGACATACCTCTACTCTGAAAACTATAAGACACTGATGAAAGAAATTGCAGACGACAGAAATAAATGGAAAAGTTTCCTGTTTTTATGGATTGGAAGAACTAATATCTTTAAAATGGCAATACTACCAAAAGCCATCCATAGATTCAATGCAATGCCTATGAAGATAACAATGACTTTTCTGTTAAATAGAAGTAAAGAAAATGCTCCTAAAATTTATATGGAACCACAAAAGACCCTAAACAGCCAAAGCAAACTAAAACTAAAAGCAAAGCTAAAACTCAACAGCAAAAATAAACAAATAACCGAATTTTAAAAAATGGGCACAGGACCATTGTTTTGGATAGTCTTCTTTGGATTTGTTTTCCAAAGAAGTCACAGGAAAGGCCAACAGGTACAGGAAAAGATGCTCAACAGCACTAGTCATTAGGGAATGCAAATTAGAACTGTGATATCACCTCATGAGTGTTAGAAAGGCCGTCGCCAAAAAGACAAGGGATAACAAATGGGAAGATGTGGAGAAAAGGAAACCCCTGTGAACTCGGGGCGGGACTGTACAGCCACTATTGAAAATAGTACTACCATATGGTCCAGCAATTCCACTTCTGGAAATATATCCAAAGGAAACAAAAGACTAATTCCAAAAGGTATCTGTGCCTCTAAGCTCACAGTAGTATTATTTATAATAGCCAAGACATGTAAATAAGCTAAGGGCCCGTCAATGAATGAATGGGTAAAGAAGTTCTGCTATCTATTGGTCCATATATAGCACAACTATATATATTTGTGTGTGTGTGTGTGTGTATACATCTATTATTCAACTATAAGAAAATGAAGAAATCCTACTATCTGTACCAACATGGATGGACCCTGAAGGCATTAGGCTAAGTGAAATAAGTCAGACAGAGACGAACAAATTCTGTATGATCTCACTTATTTGTGGGATCTGCAAACAAACAAACAACAAAACAGAAAAACCCTCAGTAAAGAAAAGAGATCAGACTTGTAGTGACCAGGGGAGGAGGATCAGGAAAGAAGGAATTGGAGGAAGATGGTCCAAGGCACAGACTCCCAACTGTAAGGTAACTGAGTGCTAGGAATATGACGTCGAGCACACTGACAGCCGGCAGCAAGCCCTGCTGTGTGATATACAGGGAAGTTGTCAAGAGAGTCAATTTTAAGAGTTCTCCATAAGAAGACAAGTTTTTCTTTTTTCTTCCTTTTCTTTGTAGTGTATTGGTTGAGATACACTATGAAATAGCTGAACCCGTGGTGGTGATCATTTCACCATATATATAAATCAAACCATCATTCTGAATGCCTTGAACTGATAGAGTGCTGCGTGTCAATTATTTCTCAATCGAACAGGGGGGAGGGGGTTGGGTGGAAAGAATCAGAAAGGCACCAGACTTCTCAAACACAAGATTGGAGGCTAAGAAGTCAGTAGAAAAATACGGTCACATTTTTTAGTACAAAGTATTTCCAATCTGAAGTTATATCCCCAGGTACAACATCTGTCAGGTATGAGAATAGAATCACGTGGCATTTTCTGAGATGCAAAGACTCAACAAATTTATCTCCTAGGTCTCCTTTCTAAAGCAACTCTGCCAAAATGAGAGACAAAAATCAAGAAAACTGGAAGACAAGGGTTTCAAACATTTAAGTGTTTCACCTTTTAGTAAATGGACATCCCATGAGTGTATGAGTCACGCAGCAGCTCCGCTACGTGACTCACCAGGTGGAACTGGAGGCCAAGAACAGAAGGAGCAGCAGGTGTGAAACAGAGAGAATACCTGTTGTGCTTAAACGTGCTGAATGGAGACTCTGGCAGTAAATGGGCGACAGGGACACAAAAAATTAAGCCAGTGGAAAAAAGAGACAATTATTAACTACAGAGACAGCCAAAGGAGATTCAACTGGAGTACACTAGATCGGCCATCCGGAAACAATATTTACACAGCCAGAAAAAATGTAAACACTGAATACTGACTTCATGCTGAAGCTGAAGCTCCAATCCTTTGGCCACCTGATACGAAGAGCTGACTCACTGGAAAAGACCCGAATGCTGGGAACAACTGAGGGCAGGAGGAGAAGGGAACGACAGAGGATGCGATGGTTGGATGGCATCACTGACTCCGGCCATGAGTTTGAGCAAGCTCCAGGAGATCGTGAAGGGCAGGGAAGCCGGGAGTGCTGCAGTCCATGGCGCTATAAAGAGTCGGACACGACTGAGTGAACAAGAACAAATAATACTCCAAGGATGAAAGGAAGGGGCATGTGTACATGGGTAGGGCACCTAGGAGAGCAGAGTCCTCACACCCAGGGGGAAGTCAATTCTCCAAATCTACCAACTAAAAACTCAAGACATACCCAAGTGTTATTTAAAAATACAGAGATGAATACCAAGAAAAGCCATTAAATATGTAAAAGCGCCCAACTGGTGCAGAGTGGTGGGTCAGTCTGCCTCCTGAATCTGACGTTTTAAACTGATGTTGTGTCACAGAGGACCCACTATTTCCTGAAAAACCCCCTGTTTTCCAGAGAATGGAAGTCGCTCTCCGGCCAGCAGAGCAACTGTTCACCTAACGTTTTTGTCTTTTTAAGTGCATAAGCACCTGGACTGTACATCTGGAATCATCCTCTCATCATTATTTCTGCTGCAGCTTTATGCTCATTTTGCCCAACAAACCTACTACTGTCTTCTCTTAAGTATCTTGAAAACCCATTTTCCAAAGAAAATAAAATCAGCCTTTTGAAGTAGGTTCTTCTTTTGAAGCTCAGATTGGTATCCTGAGAAACTACTGATAGCTACTTCCTTGCATAGGTGAACAACAACCTGATTGTTTATGTTAAAGTAAGCTAGAATCGGGTTTCAAAAATTTCTGGGGTGAAAACATATTATTTTGATATTCATTCTGAGTATTCAACTATCAGATACTCAGTAATTCTCTGGTTTACAGCGGAAAGCTGTTTAACACTTAACACTTCCATGTCTCTACCCCAGGTCTTGAATCTCCAAAATTACCTCCTTTAATACAAAAACTATGTGATATAAACTACCTGGGATTATATGCATCAAGATTTATACTCCATCACTTGGGTACACCAGAGTCATTTCAAAACTGTATTTCACAAAGTCTCTGATGGACATCTAAAAATATGGTGATTAAAAAACCTAAGCTAACTTTTCAAAAAGTATATAAAATATGGCATGCCTGTCTTTTCTTCCTCAAACATCTTTATAGTAACGAACTTAATTACAATGAGTACCAAAAATGGGATTATGTAATTAAAGTTCTTTCATGCCAATGATTTCTAAGCTTATTCTTGTTTGGTCAATCTTGTTGATTTTAATATTTCCAGAAGTTTTTTAAAATGCAAAGATATAGACTTCATAAATACTTTATGATGTAAAAAAGATATTTCATATTTAGAGATACCAAAAAAAAAACTTTTGTAGTTCTACACATGCCATAATTTAAAATCCATAGACTTCATAACACTTTATGATGTAAAAAAGATATTTCATATTTAGAGATAATTAAAAAAAAAAACTTTTGTAGTTCTACACATGCCATGATTTAAAATCCTGTTTCAATGTGTGAAAATGGTAACTCTCCTCGTTTTATACTTCTGTCCTGGACAATTTCTACTGCAGCCGGCGTGCACCCTCAGACAGGGAGGGGATGACTGGCTTAACAATCTGTTCTTAATGTCTTTTTTCTTCAAAGAATTTCTAGGCACCAGACACTTAAAAAAATAAACTTCAACATCCTTGACATGGAAGTAGACGTTTTTCACTCCATCACAACTAAGCCAAGACACAGATACATAGATGTGTGGGCCAGAAGTAATCGTGGGGTCTCCCAAGATACAGCTTTACAGTGAACCGAAATACCCACCACACCGAAATTCAGAGCATCTGGGTTTGACCCTGTCTTTTCCAATGACTTGCTGGGACGGCTCTAACACTTAGCAATCTCGCTGACTGTTAGGTTTCTTCAGCTATAAAACAACGGGGTTACGCTTTCAAGCTTGATGATGATTTAGATTCTGCAGCCTTTCAGTGCCTTGTCACTCATATCTTCCTTTCCCACTGATTCAGACGGAAATCAAAGTGATCCTTAACTGGGAGTTGTCGCTGTTCAGTTGCTAAGTCACGTCCGTCTCTTTGTGACTCTTCTGTCTTCCACTGTCTCCCAGAGCTTGCTCAAATTCACGTCCACTGAGCTGGTGATGCTATCTAACCATCCCATCCTCTGCCGCTCTCTTTCCTTTTCGCCTTCAATCTTTCCCACCATCGGGGGCGTTTCCAATGAAATTGGCTCTTCACATCAGGTGGCCAAAGCAGTGGAGCTTCAGCTTCATCATCGGTCCTTCCAATGAATACTCAAGGCTTACTTCCTTTAGGATTGACTGGTTTGATCCCCTGGCTGTCAGTGGGACTCTCAAGAGTCTTCTCCAGCACCACAATTCAAAAGCATCAATTCTTCCACATTCAGCCTTCTTTATTGGCAGTGACCCCTAACAATTCTGTTTCAAACTCTTGTGCACCACCAAAAGCCCTTCACTGTATCTGGCAGGAAATACAAGGATCTTTTTAAATCTTAAAAAAGAAAACGCCACTCCCTGACTTCTGGTGCCAACTACATAAAATCCAAGGGATGTGGTCTGGCATTTAGGACATTCAGAATCTGACCTCAACCCACCTTCCCAACCGTTATCGCCAAAGCGTCCCTTTCTTGTTGCCAAAGTTACAAACTAAACCTGTTTTTCTTTTCTTTTGGCTGTGCCACATGGCATACAGGACCTTAGTTCTCTGACCAGGGATCAAACCCAAATCCCCTGCACTAGAAGCGAAGAGTCTTCAGCACTACTGCTGCTGCTGCTGCTAAGTCACTTCAGTCATGTCCGACTCTGTGTGACCCCACAGACGGCATCCCACCAGGCTCCCCCTTCCCTGGGATTCTCCAGGCAAGAATACTGGAGTGGGCTGCCATTTCCTTCTCCAACTTCAGCACTACAGAAGTCCCTAAACATGTTTCCCTCAAGAATGCCAGAGTCTTCCTGGTGCCCGTGTGTTCTGCTCATAGTATTATCTTTACCTGGACTGCTCTCTAGCTCCAAAAGGTCAAGTTTTCCCTGATCCTCAGGTATGGGGACCATACATCATCCAAACTGGGACAATTTTGACAGTGACAGCGGATGCTAATTGGTAAGACACTGGGACATCAGGAGTAAACTGGGGTTCCCCCAACACACCGAGCTATGTGAGGGCCCACCTACAGGAAATGTCTCTCCTTCCATCGACACAGATCGCCCTGGAAATTTGTATCCCCTTTCGAAGATCATTTCTGCTGTGCATTTGAGTTATGGGTGTAACAGTCTGAATCATGAAATGATTTGATGTTTGACTGCCCACAATGGCTGGCACAGAGTGGGTGTTCAGCCAATGTTTGATAAATGAGTCTCTTCCTAAGCACGTGTGATTCCAGTAGACAACATTAGGTTCTTTCAAGTCAGTAGAGGCCCTTGTATAACCAACACCCCCATTCACACAAAGAGCCATACTCCTCGGTCACCCTGCAGACCCGTCTCCCCTGGGGATCCCACACTGCAACTAGAATAAGAGTCCTGTGGTCCGGCGGAAGCAAGCTGTAAACACACGCTGATCCGGGCCTGCTTCACCCCTGGATCCCAGCTCCTCCATGTGTCAAAACATTCTGTGCAGTAAATACAATGAGTTCTCATTTTACGAACATTTTATGGTTCACAGAAATGAAGAGCTCTGTCCAGAATGGGCTGGTAAGAGAGGAGCCAGGTCTTAAATCCAGACACTGTCACCAGCAGACCTGTCGTGGTCCCCTCAGGACACTTGAAATGAACTCCTGGATACGGTATCTGCTTAACAGAAAACATCTCTCTCAGCCCTGAATGCCGCAGGCCAGGACGCACAACTGCCCCAAGGGTCTTATGCAGTTCTGCCGATTTTCTCAAAATGAGAGGGAAAAAAATCTTTCAGTAGCTGCTTCTTTCAGCTACTGGTATAGATCGAACGGGCTAAGTTTTAATAGGGGAGGAAAAAAAGGGGAGGAAACGTAAGTAAGAGAAAGAGAGAATTTAACCCAGTACGAAACTAGAAGGAAGTGTGTAGTGTCAGGGTATCAGTGGCGCTCTGGGTCTGCCCCAAGCACACAGCACACTGGAGACACAAATGCGTCAGGTTACTTCGGGGACACAATAAAGCGGCACTTTATCGTCCAGAATGTGCCCCCCGAAGATGGACACTTTACTAAAATAGAAAGTCTCATGAATTTAACCAGAGCATTAAAAAAAAAAAAAAAAAAAAAAAATCAAAGGCACTAATTTTTTTGTCCAAGTATTTTCATGATTTCAAACACCACATGTAGGGTTTGGATGAAAAATTAAAACTTGTACTTTGTGCCAGTTTTTTAAGTTCCTTCGTTACCTATAGGGTTTCTACATTCTTTCTTTGAAACGGTAATTAAATTTCAGCCCCAGCGGGCTTCGCTCCCATCGGCTGAGTCTGAAGGCATGAGAAGTATGTAGCGTTTATGCAACAGGAAATCTCTAAGAGCGTGCTGCCGAGGTCTCCTTCCCCGACACCCCCCCACACCCACTCCTTCAACTGCCTCCAAAAGGCCTGCTGCACTCCTTAAAAACGGAAACACACGTCGCCCACAGAAGCAGCGCGCCCACTCCTTGGCTTGTTCCAACACCGCCGCGGAGGCTGGACGGGGCCTGGCTTCGACGGCTCCTCGAGCGAGTCCCTGACCTCTAATGCTCACATCCTGCAATGTCACGCAGGCCAAATACGCTTTTCTGCTGTTATCAGAGTGGAATTTGGGAGGAAAAAAAAGGAAGCTTACCAACTTGGCTTTCGACTCTCTACATACCAGACCTTCGTTGAGAGGCCCTTCCACGCCTTGATGCGAACGTGCCTCTGACGCTCCAAGTTGGGAGAGGCTTTTCACCCCTGCCCACCTCTCGCCCCCCAACCCCTGACCCTCAGCTCAGCGCTGCCCAACAGTGGTCTGAGCTCCCATGGGTGTTTACCGAGTATATGTGAGACTGTGGAACAAAAGAAATGTTTCTTGATGGTCCATTAGAGGTAAAGCTTGTGAATATAGTGCTGAGATGAGGCTAACATTTATTAGTTGTTACTACCTCTGCAATGGGCTTCCCAGGTGGCGCTAGTGGTAAAGAACCCTCCTGCCAATGCAAGAGGCCTAAGAGCCACGGGTTCGATCCCTGGGTTGGGAAGATCCCTTGGAGGAGGGCATGGCAACCCATTCTAGCATTCTTGCCTGGAGAAGCTCACGGACAGAGGAGCCTGGCTGACTATAGTCCAGGGGGTTGCAAAGAGCTGAAGTGATTTATCACGACTGAAGTGATTTATCACACATGCAATACAGCTTCAATAGTCCACAGTAACACTTATTAGTACTTTTGGTTTATGAAATGCCCCCAGTGTGCCTTTTCTACAGGGCATCATTGGTCAGGATAAGTATCATTATGGTAATGAGGGTGTGAAGTCACCACACCACACACTGGAGGCTGTCACACAGAACTGGAAGCCAGCCAGTCATAATTTGCCTGGTTTTTTGAAAACATCTATCAATGCCCCCAGAAGCCAATCAAGGTCAAGAAATACCAAGGAGGGCTGACTCCACTGAGGAGCATCTTCATGATATGGTTTAGGGTCAAGCTGGCCTAAACCAGAGCTCTTCTGGGACCCATACCCACAAGAAAGGACTTACTCCAAAGTCATATGTATCACAAGGATTTTCTCCAACAGTGCAGATTGCCTTAAGACTTTTCTAAAATAGCCTCGATTTTTAAGAAAGCAGAATTTCTAGCTTACTTCAAACTTTGTTTTTTGAAGACCAGTTCCCAATCTCTTCTTTCTTTTCCCATTACTTAAAGAAAACACGTTGAATCACATAATCACAGAGGACACTGACCTGCCATTAAGTTATAATATTTTACAAGTAAAGTAATAAGCAGTTTAAGATTATGAAGTCTTACTAAATGAAATTTAGAGCAGAAAGTGAATTTCTTATATGGACCTTCCTAATTGCTGCTCATAGAAATTATTTTGTCCAAACGGCATGAGAGAATTTTAATTTCAGTTCCATTTTCTCATTACCCTCAAAAACTCTAAAAGTACCATTTTGTTAAATTGAGTCTGTCCCAACTGAATAGAGTAATTCAGGGGCTTAGCTCACTTGTCCATTGGAACACTAATTTCATTTTTTCTAAAATTAATACAACCTGTAACATTAGAACAAACCACGCCTACTAATCTTGCCACCTTATTCAATAATTTAATTCTATGTGTAATTACGTTATAAAATTATAAGCTAGATCACAAATCACATTTGTACAATGACCTAGAAAATACCCAACATCTCTTCATGAACATCGTAACACAGACAAGACGGAAGAGACTTCCAAAGTCATTTGGGTCAATTCAAACAATCAAATGAAAAATAACAAAGGAAATAGAACACATTCTAATTTACACTGGAGTTTGTTCCAAAAGGTCATTTATTGTAAATCAGCTGCTTGAGCTCTTGGGCTACTTACTTGCTTAGGCCCCCAAATCAGATCACAGAAGTCTCTTAAACCCAGAGTTTATGTAAAGTAAGTTCTCTGCATCTTCCCTGTTGTACGACAAGTTTTATCACTGGAAGAAGGATCTGTCGTTCTGTTCTGACCACTTCCATCAGCTGAGAGGAGACACTTTCCAGCTCCAGTTCACCAAGTCCTGCAGCCCTGGCGAGCTGGGGACACAGGTGGATAACATAACCCTGGGACATCGAGTGCACACATCTCCCAAGACTCTGGCCTTCTGATCTCTCTGTGGCCATCCGGATGCGCCTGCCTGCTTCCCTTTTTACTGTCATCACTGCCTCTCGCCATCCAGAGCGTTCCTCCTTTATGTTCACTGGGGAAATGGTCTCATCGCTTCCTTCTGTCCTCTTTGCTCCCTACTCTCCGTCACAGTGATATCCTAAGGCTTCTAACTGCTAGTCTCTTAGGGGCCAGAGCTTCTCTTCCTTTAAGTCATCTCCTCTCGCTAAGGCACTGTAAGTGAAGTGAAAGTCGCTCAATAGTGTTTGACTCCTTGAGATCCCATGGACTATACAGTCCATGGAATTCTCCAGGCCAGAATACTGGAGTGAGTAGCCTTTCCTTTCTCCAGGGGATATTCCTAACCCAGGAATCACACCCAGGTCTCCTACATTGCAGGCAGATTCTTTACCAGCTGAGCCACAAGGGAAGCCCAAGGTGTGAGAACAAAACTTGAACGCTGGCAATAACAATGCCTCTTGGAACACAAAAGAACGAGGAACATGTTTGAGAAGGCAAACGTATGTAAGGCCTTTGATAAGACCTTGGGGTTAATGATGGGACCAAGTACATGTCCTAGGAACCAAAGATAACCACTGAACTAGATTAACTAGACTTGGCAATGGTATGGGGTGGGGGGAAGTGAGAAGAATTGGGTGATAGAGTTGAGTTAGCAGAGTTGTTCCTTCTGAATCAAAAAACCTAAAATTCCACACACAAAAAAAAAAACAAGTAAAAATAAAAGTAAACATAAATAAAATAAAATAAAAATAAAGTAAAAATAAAAATTAAAAAAAAAAAGAAAGAAAACCTAAAAGTTCCACACACACAAACACACACAAAAAAAAAACCAGAAGAAGAAGGAAGGAAGGAAAAGAAAAGGACACCTTTGCCAACATTGCAGACTAGAAAAAAGGCCAGGGTAGTGGAGAACAAGGTATCATGTATTGGTTTGAACAAAAAGTTCGTTCGGGGTTTTCTGTACCATCTTATGGAAAAACCCCAAAAGAACTTTTTGGCCAACCCAACAGAATAATGGGTAGCATGTTAATGGGAAACACCATGAAGAGTCTAACAATACAGCAAGGCATAGACAACATAGTTGTTGCTGCGGTGTTGGCAATGGGAGATGAAGAACTTTCATTTTTAGTGTAGTCTGTGAGGTGGTGGAGGGCCATAAAAATGAATGTGAAAGCCAAAACTGTGCAAAATAATCTTAATAATTAATGAGAAAAGGCTTCAATTGTTTCAGGGCCTTTGGGATTTTTCAACAAAATATTAAAAGCTCTCAGTGTATAGGGAAATGAAAAAATGGTAAAATTAATATTTATTTAGTAAACTGTAATTTACTAAATTATTCAGTATACTGTAATTTGGGGCCTTCCCTGGTGGCTCAGCTGGTGAAGAGTCTGCTTGCAGTGTGGGAGACCCAGGTTTGATCCCTGGGTCTGGAAGATCCCCTGGAGAAGGACACAGCAACCCACTCTACTAGTCTTGCCTGGAGAATCCCATGGGCAGAGGAACCTGGTGGGTTACAGTCCATAGGGTCACAAAGAGTCGGACACGACTAAGCAACTTCACTTTCACACTGTAATTTAAAACAACGAAACAGAATTCATGTGTTTATTTGCGAAAAAAACTTATCAAGAGTAGTTTGAACAGGGCTTGTCTTCTTCATGTGGTATAACTTATGATTCTAAAAGAGAATCTCTTCTATACCTTGACAAACTGCCACACTCCTTTCTAAGTTTGGATCAATTGCCAACACTTTATCTTTTGTGAATTATCTCCAAGAGTTGCTTTACTGTTAAGATATTCAGTGGCATTACTTGATCTGGGATATCTTCGTCTTTTTCATTATAGTCACTTGCCTCATTTAAGCCAAAAAATTTGCCTTCACTAAGTTGCTAGGGCCACACATCTCATCTTTCATATGGTGGCAGTGTCAACGTTCCCGCTGTTAACTATTTCTCCTATAACTCTATTTACATTTGATTTAAACCCTGCAGTGTCATTTCCACAGTGTGGCAAAAGTTTCTGCCATTATTATTCACTGTTCCACTGTAAGGCTTGGTTGTTTCTAATACATGCTTCATCTTGTATTTCTTCCAAAATTCAGCTACAGAAAATGCATGATCTCCGGTTGTAGCATCAATAATCAGTCTGAAAGTCCACTTATGATAACATGCTTCAAAAGCTATTGAAAAGGAAATTTTGCCATTTTCATGCAAGTTCCTAAGAGAATATAACTGTAGGGGTTGTGCTTCAAAAGTTAAATTACTTTGCATACTTTTGTACAAAAACACAATTGATCTGAGTTTTGAAACAATGATACTATTGCCCATGATCTTTTATTTATGTGCTAAATGACTGGTTGAGATGCTTTTTCAGGACTGTTTAATGTTCTACGTCTCTCAGATTGATGGATACACACAGGTTTTAATTTAAAGTCACCCAATGTAAACAGGGTAAACAGAGTTACTCTGTGTTTAGTTTCTTCCTTCATAACCACATCGAGACCTGACATCTTTTATGGCACACGTTCCAACCTGTCCCATCAACATCAATATCTGAGTTTCATCATCATCACTGCAGCAACTAATCCTTGGGACCTGGATGCAAATTTCTCGGCAGCATCCTTATCTGCGCTATAGTTTCACCTGATGGCTTAGTAGTAATCAATTCATGCCAGCTTCTGAGTAGTGAAGCCAGTCTTTACAGACAATATGCCTGCTTCACTATCTCCGTATTTACTGTTTCCTTCCAATGTAGCAACTAATTTCCCTGCTTTGAGCTGAATCATAATCAAGCTGACTGGGATATTTAAAATTACAGTCTTTGGTCTAAAATATAAGGAAACGCCCCATGTCAACCAAAAGCAACTTTCAGTTCCTAGCACAATTTAAACTAAAAGATGCTGAATGGACTTTACCTTGTTGCCACATTCACAGGACGAGTTCGATATGTTTCCCGCGGGCCTCAGGCGCATCTTCTCTTTGCTTGGCCGTCACACCTTCATGTCTTTAACACTTCCAGCACTCTCACTTTTCATTTCTTTGCTGCACCTTCATTTTTTGTGGGCCCAATTCCCTCTTTCAATTATTCATTCTTGTAAAATGCCACCGGGGGTTATCACTGGGAGATCAAGAGGCGGTACAGATGCACACTCTGTTGTCTGTGCGTGAACTGAATAACTGACACCCAGCGAACAATCACCGGTAGAGTTGAAAAAAGGAACACGATTTGTTACTGATAATTGCACACATGTGTTATCTGGGCAGTGATTTGTGGATGGAAGTAAGGCTTGCACTTTGCACAGCTACAGTTAATATGTACTGAAAGCTGCAACCTGAACTCTGTAACTGTGGGGCTGGTGTTACACATAGAAACCACACGCGTGCACATCAGAATCGTGCAAAATGAGCTCTGCCTTATTTCATTCCAGCGCCTGCATAAAAATTACCTGGGCTGAATCAGGCTAAAGATTTTAAAATCTTACTGAAAAGATGAAACTTTAGGGGAAGGCAAAAAGAGCTCGAAAGTCTGACGGATAGGGAAAGTGAATCCTATAAATAAGGCATATGGAAATAGAAGAGAAGGGTTATAATAACATTTCATTATAAAGTACAATTATTCACAAAGTTGACTTACTGTGATTCAAGTGTTTTTAGTACATTATAAATCAACTCTATTTCAATACAAAATTAGAGCCTAAAAGAGAAAGTCCTTCTAAATGTGAAAATACTGGGGAGTGGAGAGAGGAACACAGGGAAGTGCATCTGACTATAGATGATAATACAAACGGAAGAGTCAGAAAGACAAATACCACGTGATATCACTCACGTGTGGACTCGAAGTTCAGTTCAGTTCAGTCGCTCAGTCGTGTCCGACTCTTGGCGACCCCATGAATCGCAGTACATAGACTAAAATGCCTAATAAAAATGCAAATAATAATGTGAAGAATATGTAGTTTTGACACCTTTGTCTTATTTAAGGAATAGATATGAAAAGCTAGGGCAGCAATGAAAAACATAATGGTGTTCAGTTCAGTTCAGTTGCTCAGTCGTGTCCGACTCTTTGGAACTCCATGAATCGCAGCATGCCAGGCCTCCCTGTCCGTCACCAACTCCCGGAGTTCATTCAGACTCACGTCCATCGAGTTGGTGATGCCATCCAGCCATCTCATCCTCTGTTGTCCCCTTCTCCTCCTGCCCTCAATCTTTCCCAGCATCAGGGTCTTTTCAAATGAGTCAGCTCTTCGCATGAGGTGGCCAAAGTACTGGAGTTTCAGCTTTAGCATCATTCCTTCCAAAGAACACCCAGGACTGATCTCCTTTAGAATGGACTGGTTGGATCTCCTTGCAGTCCAAGGGACTCTCAAGAGTCTTCTCCAACACCACAGTTCAAAAGCATCAATTCTTTGGCGCTCAGATTTCTTCATAGTCCAACTCTCATATCCATACATGACTACTGGAAAAACCATAGCCTTGACTAGATGGACCTTTGTTGGCAAAGTAATGTCTCTGCTTTTGAATATGTTGTCTAGGTTTGTGATAACTTTCCTTCCAAGGAATAAGTGTCTTTTAATTTCATGGCTGTAATCACCATCTGCAGCGATTTTGGAGCCCAGAAAAATAAAGTCTGACACTTTTTCCACTGTTTCTCCATCTATTTGCCATGAAGTGATGGGACCAGATGCCACGATCTTAGTTTTCTGAATGTTGAGCTTTAGGTCAGTTCAAATAATATGCCTGGAAAATAGGACAAATAGTGTGGACATTGTGGAATTTTATTTTATCGGAACATTGTATACCTTTTGTGCCTCTGCCTCTCGCTTTGTCTCATCACTTTGGCTTAATGTTGCTCACATATTATTAAAATACTGGCCCTGCCTCCCACCCCACACATCCAGTGAAGCCTTATTTGATTTTCCCAAGTGCAGTGTCTTAAGACCATGTCTTAACATATCATGTTGGCATTCTGAGTTCATGTTTATGTCCTTTTTACATAGACTGGACATTTTAGACCGTCAAGAAATGTGTTAGTATTTATTGAATGCAGATATGGATTAATATTTTTGGAGATGAACAGGTAGAAAAAATCTGAGCTCTTAGTGGCACTCTGAAATGGACATGGTGAAGCTTATCAGGTACAGAAAAATTGTTTTCACTCATTGTATCATACCCTCTGGGCAGGTTGGCTACTCTCCAGTAGCGGCAGGAAGCAGGGTGAGTGACAGATTGTGGCCACAGTCACTAGTGACACAAGCCAGGAGACAGAAAACACCTCAGGAGTAAGCCTTGCTGTCTTTAGCAGGGATTTCTTGGCACGGGTGTCTGGACAAGGACAGTGCTGTCGATGTGGATCTATGAGCACCTGGTTTATTCGCTATAGTCACTACCGCTTTGCAGGAAAAATGACATGCCAAGTCGTGCAGAAACTCAAGGCTCAATACAAGCCTTCTCTGCAGAATCCTGATTACTGTCCTTTTCAGAAGTTCTTCCCTCTTTCTTGCAAACACCTCTGAAACGTGTCTAATTTTATTGGCTCAGTTCCGTATCTTTCTGCAAACAAAATACAAAAATAAAACATACTAGTAGTTAACATGGATGATCACAGATAACCTCTACCAGACACATCCTTATACATGTTAGATGAAGAACATATTTCAGTCCTTTTTATTTTTAATTTTTTTAGTCCTATCATTCTCTCTCATATGTTGGTTTAATCCACAAAATTTAAGAGTATCCATAATGTGGTGAAGGGGAAAAAGTGGAAGCAGTGACAGATTTTCTTTTCTTGGGCTCCAAAATCATTACAGACAGTGACTGCAGGGTTGAAATTAAAGGATGCTTGCTCCTTGGTAGGAAAGCTATGACAAATCTAGCAGCATATTAAAAAGCAGAGACATCACTTGCTGACAAAGGTCTGTATATTCAACACTATGGTTTTTCCAGTTGTCATGTATGGATGTGAGAGTTGGACAATAAATAAGTCTGAGTGCCAAAGAATTGATGCTTTCAAATTGTGGTGCTAGACAAGACTCTTAAGAGGTTCTTTGGGCTGCAAGGATCAAACCAGTCAATCCTAAAGGAAATCAGTCCTGAATATTCATTGGAAGTACCGATGCTGAAGCTGAAGCTTCAATACTTTGGCCACCCGTGAACAGCTGACTCATTGGAAAAGATCTTGATGCTGGGAATGACTGAAGACAAAAGGAGAAGGGGGAGGCAGAGGATGAGATGGCTAGATAACATCACTTATTCTGTGGACTGAGTCAGTGGAATTTGAGCAAACTACCAAAGAATCATTGGGTATAATTCCATAACAATTATATAAAATTTGCTACATATTTAGTGTACAAAATATAAAACTATCCAATTTTTTTAACCTGAGACTTCCAGTAATAATACATTTTGTTCTTTTCCATTATGGTTTATCACATGATATTGAATATGGTTCCCTGTGCTACACAGTAGGACTTTGATGTTTATCCATCCTATATGTATTAGTTTGCATCTGCGAATCCTAAGCTACCAATCTTTCCCTTTCCCACCCTCATCTTGGTAATGACACGTCTGAGAAAAAGAATATATATATATATATATGTATATATATATATATATCACTAAACAACTTTGAACTGAGCGACTGAACTAAACTGAACTGAAACAACTTTGATCTACAGCAAAAACTAACATATTGCAAATCAACTGCACTTCAATAAAATTTTAAAAATACCTTTTATATTTAAAATTATACATATACCTACCTACATGCATATTATATATTATGTAATTAAAATTAGTTCAGGTAGTGTTTAACCTGAATGTACGATAAAATAAAGTCAAATTAATATAAAAGCATTTATTACAATTTAACTACAATTTGGAAAATATACCAGCTTAAATCATTAAAAATATTTCCTGTGAGCCACTAAATGGATTTAGTGAACTTCTAGTATGTGATAGACTGTAATTTAAAAAAACACACAGAGTACATTATAATGCATTGTGGTAGAAATAACGTATATTGCCATTTAGTTTTTAAAGAAACCAATTAGAAACCAGTTGATGCCTCCCTTTTAGAATGTGTGTGTGTGTGTTTAAGAAAATTGGAAACAATCAAATGATATTTAAATTGGAAACAATCAAATGATATTATACCTGTTTACTATGTAAATTGGTTTTTTGTCTTTCATTTACAACCAGGTTCAGTGAATACCTATATATTCAGTAAAAAAAAAAAAAATTAGTATATGTGTTAATCATTCTCAATTCCATTATGAAACCATTCATTTCTGTTCAAATTGATTGATTTTGCACATTTAATGGTTGCTATAACTTTTATATTCCAAAACTGATTTCAATTAGATTGACAGAAAGAAATTCTTTGCCATCAAGAAATCTGGTTTCAGGTGAAGAAAGTAGGGAAAACCACTAGACCATTCAGGTATGACCTAAACCAAATCCCTTATGATTTTACAGTAGAAGTGACAAATAGATTCAAGGGATTAGATCTGATAGACAGAGTGCCTGAAGAACTATGGACAGAGGTTCATGACATTGTACAGGAGGCAGGGATCAAGACCAGTCCCAAGAAGCAGAAATGCAAAAAGGCAAAGTGGTTGTCTGATGAGGCCTTACAAATAGCTGAGAAAATAAGAGAAGCAAAAAGCAAAGGAGAAAAGGAAAGATATACCCATTTCAATGGAGAGTTCAAAAGAATAGCAAGGAGAGATAAGAAAGCCTTCCCCAGTGATCAATGCAAAGAAATAGAGGAAAACAACAGAATGGGAAAGACTAGA
>SJYX01011333.1:165167-209886 GCA_006410675.1 Oreotragus oreotragus | reverse complement strand
GGCTTCATTCCTTATTCCAAGGTGAAATTTGCCTGTTACTCTAGATGTTTCTTCCTACTTTTGCATTCCAGTCCCCTATAATGAAAAGGACATCTTTAGTTTAATTGTGTACATTTTTATTTAGATCATTTTGTTTGATTCTTGTGTTGAAAATCATTACACATGATGAATCATTCATATACGTTAATATATATACTTATATATATAAATTGAAATGAATAAAGATATGGGTATTGCATTTCTGTTAGATTATACTGCCTTTAAAAAAGAATATAGAACAAAATCTATTTGAAAATTTATATAAGACAGAATACTAATAGTTTGAAATTAAAAGACTATTACAAATGGAGAATTTTTTAAATTTTCATCTATGAAGATTTTGATAATAAATTTCATTTAAATTTAGTGATTTCAAGAGCATTTGTTAAGCACCTGGTGTGCACCAGGCATTGTGTTAAATGTTGGAGAGGAAAACAAGATAAATCCCCTTCTTATTGAGACTTGAGTAATATACTCCCTTTCCAGCCTGAGACAGACATAAGAAATAGCAACTGCAATACTATATAAAAGTATTTATGCAATGTCTTTTGTACTTTAGATGACCATCAGATATTTCTTTTCTTCTTTTTAAGTTAATGGTAATAATTTTAAGTACAAGTGATTAGCTGTATTATCAGATTGACCTGTGGGGATAGCTTCATATAAATTTGTTGTACTTTTTGTTTATGTTCAAGGCAAGCAAAGGTAAAATATATGTTTAAAATAAGTATTCTATAAGGTGGCTCAAAAAAGTAACTTAAATTATGTTCATAGAGGTTTGTTACCTCTTATGTCAATTTGTCAAATGTTTCCTATGTTATCATTTCCTTTTTTCAAGTTGTTAGTGGCCATTTTCCACCTTTATCTTGGTACTCTGAAGTATAATCATACTGAATCAATGATTTTTTTCTTCAACAGAAATAAAATGGATGTTTATGAATGAGCTATCTTTTAACATAATTTATTAGAATCAAGTTCAACATTTTTATCCCTTTTCAATATGTTTCACAGACTTCCCTGGTGGCTCACATGGTAAAGCATCAGCCTACAATTTGGCAGACCGGGGTTCAATTCCTGGGTTGGGAAGATCTCCTGGAGAAGGAAATGGCAACCCACTCCAGTATTCTTGCCTGGAAAATCCCATGGATGGAGGAGCCTGGTAGGCTGCAGTCCACGGGGTCACAAAGAGTTGAACACTACTGAAGGACTCTTCACTTTCATTTTTCACTTTCAATATGTTTCAGTGTTAACATTTCAATCTAAAACCAAAGAAATAATCATTAAGGACCAAGCGCATTAATCCTATTTACTTGCCTGAAGTGAAGTTATATAAACCCAATGCTTAAAAAGTTATTTTCCATTCAGCATATTAACAATTCATTTCTTATCTCAGATAATTACAGAAAGTTTTTAATAATCAGTTTCTATAGAATTCACCAAATCATGGAATTAGTATTTGTTCCTCATGCCATAAAATGTATAACATTACCAGCATGAATCAAGGCTGGAAATTAGAAATAGAAAAACCAACTTTGATATCTGCATTCCCTTCTCATTGGCTTTAGGATTAAGCTAGCACTAGTATAGCATTCAGTTCAGTTCAACTCAGTCGTGTCCGACTCTTTGTGACCCCATGAATTGCAGCACGCCACACCTCCCTGTCCATCACCAACTCCTGGAGTTCACTCAGATTCATGTCTATCGAGTCAGTGATACCATCAAGCCATCTCATCCTCTGTTATCCCCTTCTCCCCCTGCCCCCAATCCCTCCCAGCATCAGAGTCTTTTCAAATGAGTCAACTCTTCGCATGAGGTGGCCAAAGTACTGGAGTTTCTGCTTCAGAATCATTCCTTCCAAAGAACACCCAGGACTGATTTTCTTTAGGATGAACTGGTTGGATCTCCTTGCAGTCCAAGGGACTCTCAAGAGTCTTCTCCAACACCACAGTTCAAAAGCATCAATTCTTCAGTGCTCAGCTTTCTTCACAGTCCAACTCTCACGTCCATACAAGACTACTGGAAAAACTGTAACCTTGACTAGATGGACCTTTATTGGCAAAATAAAGACTCTGCTTTTGAATATGCCATCTGGGTTGGTCATAACTTTCCTTCCAAGGAGAGTGTCATTTGCAAAGATGGGCTCGATAAAGGACAGAAATTGTATGGACCTACGAGAAACAGGAGATATTAAGAAGAAGTGGCAAGAATACACAGAAGAACTGTACAAAGAAGATCTTCACGACCAAGATAATCACGATGGTGTGATCACTCACCTAGAGCCAGACATCTTGGAATGTGAAGTGGGCCTTAGAAAGCATCACTATGAACAAAGCTAGTGGAGGTGATGGAATTCCAGTTGAGCTCTTTCAAATCCTGAAAGATGATGGTGTGAAAGTGCTGTACTCAATATGCCAGCAAATTTGGAAAACTCAGCAGTGGTCACAGGACTGTAAAAGGTCAGTCTGCATTCCAATCTCAAAGAAAGGCAATGCCAAAGAATGCTCAAACTACCGCACAATTGCACTCATCTCACATGCTAGTAAAGTAATGCCCAAAATTCTCCAAGCCAGGATTCAGCAATACGTGAACCATGAAATTCCAGAGGTTCAAGCTGGTTTTAGAAAAGGCAGAGGAACCAGAGATCAGATTGCCAACATCCACTGGATCATCAAAAAAGCAAGAGAGTTCCAGAAAAACATCTATTTCTGCTTTATTGGCTATGCCAAAACCTTTGACTTTGTGGATCACAATAAACTGTGGAAAATTCTGAAAGAGATAGGAATACCAGACCACCTGACCTGCCTCTTGAGAAACCTATATGCAGGTCAGGAAGCAACAGTTTGAACTGGACATGCAACAACAGACTGGTTCCAAATAGGAAAAGGAGTATGTCAAGGCTGTATATTGTCACCCTGCTTGTTTAACTTCTATGCAGAGTACATCATGAGAAACACTGGGCTGGAAGAAGCACAAGCTGGAATCAAGGTTTCCAGGAGAAATATCAATAACCTCAGATATGCAGATGACACCACCCTTATGGCAGAAAGTGAAGAGGAACTAAAAAGCCTCTTGATGAAAGTGAAAGAGGGGAGTGAAAAAGTTGGCTTAAAGCTCAACATTCAGAAAACGAAGATCATGGCATCTGGTCTCATCTCTTCATGGGAAATAGATGGGGAAACAGTGGAAACAGTGGCTGACTTCATTTTGGGGGGCTCCAAAATCACTGCGGATGGTGATTGCAACCATGAAATTAAAAGTCGCTTACTCTTTGGAAGTATAGCATTACTGTATACCAATAATTAATTTAATCCTTCAATGAGTTACTGTTATTAACATCCATATTATACATGATAAAGTTGAGGCTCAAACAGATTAAGAGGTCTGCAATTATTGTGGCAATTATTTTTCTCTACTCATTCATCTTGATATTAGTTGGTGTTAAAATGGTTATACTGATGTGTTAGAATGGAGACAGAGCTATTCTGGATTAGATTTTAGGGGATAAATTTGGAAGCTAGATGCCTTAAATAAATTGACCACTCAGCACACATTTATTGAAATGAGTTAAGATACAAAAATTCAGACTTTGAATTCATAAAGTTTTTCTAGTATTGATAATGTAATTATAATGAATAGAGGTATTTTTTATTTGGGTAGCTTAACTTGCCTATCTATCTAGAAGAATATTAGTTTAATATTTTACTAATGATGAAAATATTGTTTTTAAGCCTATGTTCTCACTGCAGTTCTAGAGAAGCTTCATAAAATGTGATCAGAACACAAAATCATTTAGTCAATGAGCCAACACACCCAAAGCAGGGGCTATTAAACAAAGGTATAGCTTATATATTTTAACAGTAATCATAACTGGATGAACATTTCTACATTCATCATTCTTTTTATTTAGATCTAAGATCTTTCTCTTGTGTTTGCAAGGTCCATACAGACTTTCATGACTAAGCCAAATGCTCATAAACTGTATAAAATATTCAATTTTGGTTTCTTTAAACTAGAGTCGGATATAAAGTCTTTGAGAAGCAATCTTGAGATATAGCTGTAAGTTTTTATAATTTTCAAAGATATCATAATTGCCTAACCCACATATATTTTTACTAGCTTTGCTCAGCAATTTAACCTTTGTAGAGTCTTCCCAAAGTATTCAAATTAATACCACAGTGCTATAACTCCTTTTCTCAGTCTCCTATATGTTTTAATTTTTAAATTTACTTTTATAAATGCAATAAAAGAAGAAATGGTAGATAATTTGGGGAAAGGCTACTGATTATGGATGAAAATAATTTACATGGCTAGAGTAGAAATGAGTAGGCATTAATCAATAAAAATACCATTTGTCTTCCTTCAGTAAATTGCATTAAATAGAGGTATTTTGATTTTGGGTAGAAGTTAATGTGGTCAGTCCATTAAGGGAAGGATGATTAATGTTTTTCAAGAGCTTACATAAAAATTCTAACGGAAAAAATGATTTCCTTTCTATTTTCTACTTTAAACATCATCAGTTCTGAAAGTAAATTTATTGAAATACTCTGTCTTGTGAATGAAAATATATTGTAGTGCATGAGAGTGTGGGTACATTCATTTTAAATACAGGTATGTATTTATTTTTGAGTTTCAGTCAAACCAACAAAAAAAAAGCAGTAAATTCTAAAACGACGTTTTCTGTCCTTTGAATGTGATTGTAAAATAATCATTTTTGCATATTAATAAACTAATGCTACTATAATAATAACAACAACAAAAGCTAGGACTAGTATCGGAGAAGGAAATGGCAACACACTCCACTGTTCTCTAGAGAATCCCAGGGACGGGAGCCTGTAAAAAAAGCAGTAAATTCTAAAACGACGTTTTCTGTCCTTTGAATGTGATTGTAAAATAATCATTTTTGCATATTAATAAACTAATGCTACTATAATAATAACAACAACAAAAGCTAGGACTAGTATCGGAGAAGGAAATGGCAACACACTCCACTGTTCTCTAGAGAATCCCAGGGACGGGAGCCTGGTAGGCTATCGTCTGTGGGGTCGTACAGAGTCAGACACGACTGAAGTGACTTAGCAGCAGCAGCAGCAGCACTTGTATAGCATTACTATATACCAAGAATTAATTTAATCCTTCAATGAGTTACTATTATTAATGTCCATATTATACATGATGAAGTTGAGGCTCAAACAGATTAATTAATTAGCCCAAAGTTGTAAGGCCATTAACCTTGTAAGTGGTGGAGACAGCATTTAAAACCAGGCACTGTGGCTCCAGAGTCCATGCCTTAAATGAGTACCAGTACCACTTACAAAACCCAAAGCCAGATTCCATGTGCCTGAATTTTAGCTTTCAATTCTCCCCTGACAAAGACATGTATTCACTAAAAATGTAAATTTTAATCGCCTATCAAATAAATCCATGTTAACTGCTTCATTCAAGAAAAATTAAGCTGTTCAATTAAATAGCTAGTTTAAATTTACTAATTTTTTTAAACAGCCAATGCAGTTTAAAATTGGCTGGGAGAATATGCAAAAACTGTCTGACTCTGAATTAAAGTGACAGACTTTATTTTATTAGGCTCCAAAATCACTGTAGATGCTGACTTCAGCCATGAAATTAGAACTTTCTCCTTGGTAGAAAAGCTATGACCAACTTAGACAGTATATTCAAAAGCAGAGACATTACTTTGCCGACAAAGGTCCATCTAGTCAAAGCTATGGTTTTTCCCGTAGTCATGTATGGATGTGAGAGTTGAACCATAAAGAAAGCTGAGTGCCAAAGAATTGATGTTTCTGAACTGTGGTGTTTGAGAAGACTCTTGAGAGTCCCTTGGACTGCAAGGAGTTCAAACCAGTCTATCCTAAAGGAAATCAGTCCTGAATATTCATTGGAAGGACTGATACTGAAGCTAATACTTTGGCCACCTGATGCAAAGAACTGACTCTTTGGAAAAGATCCTGATGCTGGGAAAGATTGAAGGCAGGAGGAGAAGGGATGAGAGGATGAGATGGTTGGATGGCATCACTGACTCAATGGACATGAGCTTGAGTAAGCTCCAGAATTTGGTGATGGACAGGGAAGCCTGGAGTGCTGCAGTCCATGGGGTCACAGAGTCGGATACCCCTGAGCCACTGAACTGAACTGATATGCAAAAACTGTCTGACCCTGAATTAGAAGCTTAGGAACAAACAATCTTGGTAAGATTCCTTGGTTAATAATATTTACTGAATGCACACTTTGAGAAAATAAGAAAGATATAGTGTTTGGGGTCTGGATTTCTTATGAATTATACTTATTTTAAGAAAAATAATTAATGCCTTTATGTTATAACTTGAAAAGAAATCACAGCTTTTCTGTCACAGATGGCTAAAAACAATCATATTAAACTTTGGCAAGCACATCTTTTATTATCTAAATAAACATTGCTGAAAATGTATTTGAAACAAATTAAAAACACTTCTACCAATGTTCACATAGTCATTTATCATTTTCAAAGAATATTTGCTTGAACTCAGGGCTTCCCAGGTGATGCTAGTGGTAAAGAACCCACATGCCAATGTAGATTAGAAGTAACAGACACTGATTCAATGACTGGGTTGGGAAGATCCCCTTGAGGAGGGCATGGCCACTCAGTCCAGTGTTCTCCAGTATGTCCTGGAGAACCCCATGGACAGAGGAGCCTGGAAGGCTGTAGTCCATAAGGTCACAGCAGTCAGACATGACTGAAGCAAGTTAGCATGCATGTTAGAATTCAAGAGAATCTTTAAGGCTTTTTTTTTTTTTAGAAAATCATGGATTATAATAAATTTATAGTTTGTTAATTTCAGGTATATAGCAAAGTAACTCAGTTTATATATATATGTAATTTCTCAGATTCTCTTCTCTTATAGCTTATTACAGAATATTGAATAGAGTTCCCTGTGCTAAGACTTCTTATAATATACACATTGAACAAGTTTTTCTTTTTATACTCACTTGTACTATGCCAATCTCCCCCTCCCCCAGTTTACTTTATAGACGATTTTTGAGAAGGGCAGCATTTCGTTTACTATGACTGTCATGTGATTATTTATAAAGATGTGTTCACTGTCATTCAAGGTAGCATGATGTGATGAGCACAACACTGGTTTGGGAATGGGGAATCTGTCCCATTCTCCATCTGCCGCTGTTACAGTTTCATAAACAGCATTTCTGCTTATCTCTGAACATTTAATTTATTTATCTTAAAAAATATAAGATTGGACCAGATAAAGCATAAAATTTTATCATTTTGAAGTATTTATTGATATATATATATACATATACATATATGTGTATATATATATATATATATATATACCCCAGCAGGAGAAATTCAAAGATTTCATATGACAAGTATCCTGACTGCAAAAAAGTTACCTTTCAGTGAAAATAGATGAGAAAAAAGAGTTAATATTTATTGTTAAGAAGTTACAGATTTTTCGTTGTGCAGGCTTGGAGTTTGCTTGATTGCCTTGCTCTTATTCCCTAGCAATCAATTTAGTTTGATTGATATTTGTTATGCAGCCTAGTAAGTTCTCTTCACTTGAATTTCATTTACAGAGCTTTTTTCCTACTTTCTAGCAATCAGTTTGACTTGATTGCTGCTTATTTCCTGAACTGTTGATATTGCAAGATTGCTTAAGTGCCCTAATTGCTGACATGCCCACATGTGAATTTGGTTTTCTCCACATATTTTGTGTTTCTATTATTAAATAACTTCATGTAAACAATTGCCACTGTCAATGTGGACAATTTTGGAATTTATAATGTGTATTTCTAACTTGGAAGGTAAAATAACTTATTACATTGTCATGAGATACATTATACCGATTATTTTTTTAAAGTCTCCAGTAGATTAAAAAACATAACCAGGGGAAAGACTGAGCTGGTGGATACAGATAGACTGTGGAGACTGCCTTAGGCTATCTTAGAACACAGCAGGCACATCCTGCACATCAGGTCTATTTCTTACCATTGTGAATTTTTAAAAAATAAACTAGGTCACTAAAACTGGTCTCTGTTTCTGAAAGTAATTTCAGACAGTATTGATAAACTGAATAAATTCTTCATGTTTCAAAGAATTTGAAGCAAAGATCCCTCAATTTAAATTGCATCAAGGTGAAGTAGAAGCTTCTTTGGAATATCACATTTCTAATAGTTCACTGAGAAATTTTATTGCATTTTCTGTATATTAAAGCAATGCTTTGCTTGGTCCCATGAACTGCCATACTCACTTTAATAAAGATTTAAACAGTCAACCCTATAATCTCTTAAAAACCTTGAAAATTAATTATCCAAAGGACTTACTCAGTGGCTGGTAAATATTAGATTCTCATTCAAGGTGGAGAAACTGCTCTTGGATCTGCTTTATAATCTAAGAGATCAAGTTGTGACTCTTTATGTGTTTGTGTGTGTGTGTGTGTGTGTGTGCGCGCTAGTCATTCAGTCATGTCTGACTCTTTGCGACCCTATGGACTCTAGCCCACCAGTCTCCTCTATCCATCGAATTCTGCAGACAAGAAGACTGGATTGGGTTGCCATTCCCTTCTCCAAGGAATCTTCCCAACCCATGGATCGAACCCAGGTCTCCTGAATTACAGGCAGATTCTTTATCATCTGAGCTCAACAGGGAAGCCCTTTATACTTTCCTTCTTTTTATTCAGCTGAGTGTATATCTCACCTGCTCTCTACCTTAAGCAAACTGTTTTATAATCCTCACATTAGCTCAATATTTGTGAAGACTGGGTCCAAAGCAAGTGTGATTGAAGAATCAAAAGGAAAGAAGTTCTGCAAACTGAGATTAGGCTCTCTCTACCTCTGGTAATCCTATCAAATCTGAAAACACAATATCCCCTCAGAAATTTTTTCTGCATTCTTGGGTCTTCCAGGTGTCATAAGAGTTAAGAGGTTTCAAATCTAGAAGAATAATAAATACTGTATCATAGAAATATGAATGTATGGGGAATCAGCAGGAGAGTTTTCAAAGAAAACCAGGTAAAATGAGGTGTGTATGTCATTCAGGATTAAGGAGAAGGAGGTTGGACTTTGAGACTTCCAAACAAAGGAAGGCAATTCACAGGAAGATAAAAAAGAACAAATGCTTAGTAAACATATTTTTGTAGGGAAATGATGGGACACAGAAAGGAATTTTAAGAAACAGATTTTGCTACATTCTCCGCTGTCTACCACATCCAGTTCATATTATACTAGAGTTAACTGGTGATAGTGGCCTTTCCTGGCACAGGACCTCTATCTTTCAAGAGCTCAGGAAAGTAAAAGGTTCTTTCTGAGTCTTTGGAGTCTTGATTGATCTCAGCTTGAAATAATTTACATACCAAAGAAACACATATTTGGGGTGGCAGATTTTGCTCCTCTAAAACACCTTTGACTTTTCTGACATGGTAAGCTTTTCAGTATCTATTTCTTACCTCCGTTACCCTTTTGAAGAAGGCCTTCTGTCTATTTTATCATTCAAATTCTATTTCTTCTTTAAGGCACAACACAAATGTGTTCGTATGTGTATGCTTAATAATATATATACACATGCTTAATAAATACACATGTTTATAAGACTGCATCACCCAACAGTGTCTCTCTTCTGGTCCACTCACTTAACAATCTGTTAGTGCTTTGAGGCCAACTTTTGTTTTTGCTGTTGTTTTTAATTGAGTACAATTTATGTACAAAAGAAAACAAAAACCTTTTGTTACATAGATTGTTCTTCTGTATTACTAATATTCTCTTGTATGAATATGCAAAAATTTACTAACCCATTTTTCTATTACACATTTATGTTATTTTCAGTTAGAAAATGATTGGTCTATGTTAACTTTGTAAGAAACCACAAAAATAGTTCTCCAGGGTGTTATACTAATTTGCCCTCCCACCAGAAATGTGTGAGACTTCCAGTTGCTACACATACTTGTCAACATTGATTGCTGCATGTCTCCTTGATTTTAGCCATATTAATAGTTATAAAAGAGCATTATTTAATTGTACCTGCAATTTGTATCTCTCTAATGTTTAATTATGTTTAATACTTTTACATGTGCTTTCTATTGATTGGTCTACCTTCATTGAGGAAGTGTGTGTTCAAGTCTTTAGTCTATTTTAATTGGGTTGCTTGTTTTTTCATTGTTGGTTTTTCAGAACTCTTCATACATTCTGGATATAATCTTATGTCAAACGTATATATGTATGTGTGTGTATATATATTTACATATACATATATTTATATATATACCAAATATTTATTTCCCCAGCCTGTGGCATGCCTTTAAGTTTCTGAAGTTCTCAAGTTTCTTAGTGCTGTTTCTTGGTGAGTGGATATTTTAAATTTTGATCAAGTACAGTGTATCAGTGTTTATCCTTTTATGGTTGCTGCCTTGTATGTACTGCTTAAGGGAACTTTGCTGACACAAAGGCCATACATATATTCTCTTGTGTATTCTTTTGGAGGCTTGCTGGTTTTAAATTTCACGTTTTGTAATATAACCATCCCATGTTAATTTTTGTGTATGGAATGAGCTTACAAACCAAAGTTCATTTATCTCCATTAAGCCTTGTGGGTTTTAAAACAAATCTAACAATAAGTTCTTCATTCTTTGTATTAGTCAATTTCTTTTCACGTGAAAGCCTAATCGTCTTCATTTAGTTGTAAGTCTATTGAGAACCAAGAGGTTTTCAATACTTCTTTTTATCTTCAGAGCATAGGTTCAGGAGTTTTGCTTTTTTTAAGAATAAAAATTGTATTTGAATTGATTCTAAATGTTGTGCATATTATTATTATAATAGTCTTAAAATGCTTATTTTTTTTTTAACCTAGATTCATTTATTAAAATGAATCACAACTTGTGTAGGACTTGCAGATGGAACAGAAGAAAACTATTAAAAAAAAAACACACACAGAAAGATTGGTATTTCCAAGACATTTCTCTCAGAAGCTGTTAGAATAGACTTTTGAAGTTAGATTGGTCTTGATATTTTCAAAACATTAGATAAGGTTGTTTGCCATATCAACAGCATAGGCAATTTTTTCATCAATGAAGGCAGCGATCCTCTTTTATTTAGACAAAATATGTGGCTTCACAGGCATGCAGCAGTATCTGATGGAGTTGCCTCAGTGCTTTGATTGAATGGATTCTTTCTTATTTAATACCATTGTGCTATATGATTCCTTGAGAAGTGAGTCTAGAATGTAAAGTGTTAATGAAATATTGAAATAATATTGTACCTCTCTTTACAAAAAAGTTACAGATATAACATATTTAGGTTTCACTGGTGGCTCAGGTGGTAAAGAATCTGCCTGCAGTGCAGGAGACTGAGGTTTGATCTTGGGTTAGGAAGATGTGTTGGAGAAAGGAATGGCTACCCACTCCACTACTCTTGCCTAGGAAATTCCACGGACAAAGGAGCTTAGCAGGCTCCATGGAGTCTGAAAGAGTCGGACATGACTTTTCATAATGTATTTAGAAAAATGTATTAAATTGATTACTTATGTGAGTTTCTAGAAATGGCACAAGCAGTATTATTTCTAAAGAAGCTTAGAATCTGATGCATTTTTAAGTAGCACCTACATTTTTAAGCACTCTACTGTCTTTTTGTCTATATCCACACAGACTTGTTGATGAAATAATTTAGTTAACTGTCAAAATGGTAACAATTTCTAGCAAAAATAGTAAAAGATAATCTGCTTTCCAAGAAGCCTGACTTGACTTTGTGAGTGCCTAAGGATTGCTAAGAGGCTATGGCTGCTAAAGTGGCAGGCTGTAAATAGAGCAAACTGAGCCAAGCTGCCAAGGGAAATTTGCAGGCTTTTCAAAAAGGGAAACTAAGCCCAAAGCCCTGAATGTAGTTGAGATGTGAATTCTTGGAAAAAGTCTTACTGATTCCCATTGAATATGCCTAAGGGGTTGCTAGATGCCAGGCGGGGCTGTAGACAGATGTTCTGCTTGTTTCTCTACAACTTCACTTTTACTAAATTTAGGACATCAACAACAAATTAAACCTAGATTTGAAGCTGAAAATAAAGCTTCTCTTGTGCAAACTTTGGCTTCACTTTTATTCCACTAAAGGAAAATCTAAAATCTCATGAGGACTTCATAGGGCTTTTCGTACTAGAAGAGTCATGTCTGGCCTGCCCTCACAATTTTCCTTAGTATTGTTTTCTCTTTCTCTTTTTAACTAATACCCCTGCTAACACTTTTCCTCTAGTTACATATGAAATAAGGATGGCCTCAAAAGATTTTCTTTCCTGGTGACAGATAACCAGTGCCACATGGAGCACCCATCTTTTGACCCTAGTTAGGACCTGATCTGTGTCTGAGATACATTAAAGAACTGCCTGCTAAATCACCAATATAGTGTTTAGAATTTTTCACACAAATAATGACCAATAGTGACCTAAAAAAAAAAAAAGCCAATTATTTTACTAGTAAAGTGAGTTTATTCAGGAATAACAGAGAATTGCAACTCAAGACAAGTCAATTATGGTGAACCATTGGCAAGTCCTAAGAATCGAGGAAAGGTATAGGCTTTTATAGAGGAAAGGGGGAAACTGCGAACAATTGTGGGGGCTCTTTATTGACTGCAGGTGGTGGGCAGATTGTTTATGGATCAGAAGGAAATCTTTTCTCCTGCTGGGGTCTGCAAGCTGCAGTTGTGTAATACTTGCTTGAGAACTCTCTCTTAAGTGCTTCACGATTCTATTTTAAGTGAGGTTTCTTTTATTCCTTTTCACAAGAGAAAGTGTTCAATTTTGTTTTCTTTGCACAGTTCAGTAATATATATTTTAATGGTTATGTTTCATTGCAAATTATATAGAAATAACTGAGAATCGTTAATAGATAAATAAAAATGATAACACTGCACTTTGCAAATTGAATATATGGGTTTAATTTTTCAAAAGACATTGTTGACAAATGAATTATATTTTAAATATGATTTTCACTTTGGTATGTATTTGTTTATTAAACAAATTAAACTGCAGAAGAAAATATAAATCAAGAGATTTATTAGCATATGCAATATTACATTCTTGTGATAAAAATGCTTTACTCTAAATTAGAATTTTAAATGTTTCCAATTGAGAACCTTCTTTCTGAGTTGCATACAGATTTGAATTTAACCAAATTCAGTTTTTAAAAACTGGACTGGCCTATAGCACATTATTTCTCTACCTTCTTTTAGCAATCTGTTATTATTTATTGATCTACTAAGACAAATTGGAGTGCATATACTATATGTATACATTCAGGTAGTTAGCACCATTTTGATAATTATAATCAAGAATTACAGGAAAATACGTTGTTTATCTTTAATGGAAATTTCTACTATCACTGATTTTTATTTTAACAGTACAATTTGCTAACAATACAAACATTTTCCAGATACACGTCCTTACACTAGACACTGCCAATAATTTTACCTGCTCTGACTAGCAATGTTAGTTCATGAATCCTAAATTCCCAGAGTGCACATTGTCACAAACAGAATCAATGATATATTAAAACTCTCTCTGGTTATGCATGAAACGCTATTGGACAAATATTCCCAAGAGAGATTCTGTTCTACCTTATCCATAAAATTTAAAATGAGCACACATGATGTACAAATACATAGCTGAATATAGTGGTGAGATGGCCAATCCCTCATAAATAGAAGGAAGATTAGTGGAATAAAATTATATTAGGTATCTATTTATGAATTATTTAATTTTCAGAAATAGATTTTTTGTTTCATATTTATCTTTTATGTTTTAGTCTTACAGAAACTGAACCATAAAGAAGAGGTTAATGGACACTGAATTATTTTCAATAGCTAGAACGTAATATGATCCCCAAAAATCTAGAAGATACTTAAATACAGTGTAATATTGGAAACAGGAAAGAATTGGCAGGATGTGAAAACAGTTATTAATGTTAGTAGTTGAGATTCATTCTTTGAATTAAATAGATACTTGCTATAACTGTAGGTTCATCATAAGAGTATGTAATAACATCTATGTTGTAATATATTTAAAACTATATATGAAAAATGTTATGAAAGAATTTGTGCCCTGTAGTACAAGAGGTTCACTTAGTTAGCAGTATGAGAAATACTTCAAATAGCTCCAATGAAAAATTTTTGGAATGTATACATTAAGATAAATAGCCATCTTATTTTGTAAAGAAAGCAAACTGTCCCTTTGTATTTAAAAAACATATTAGTCATTTAAAATTAAAGCTCATTTGGGAGAAGTTCTTGAGCTACACTGACTTCCAAGACGCTTTCAACTTTGGTTGGAAGAATATGTGTGGCTAAAGAGTTTATATATTTATTTATTTCCATTTATTTATTTATAATTTGTATAACTGGATCCCACATTCTTTATGCCACATAAAATTGTGTCACAACTGAGGTTAAGATATAGACAGCTCAGATTTGAACAGCTGAACTCATCTATTAAGTGTGAATGAATGGCAATCACCAATTCTCATAAATACTCGAGAGTTTCTTAAGTAAAATAATGTTTATAAGGTATTTTATGAGTCTTGTACTTAATAATCTGTCATAATGATATTGTTAATGAGGTAATGCCAGTGGTTGCAATTGACCGTAATTGCTCCATCCACTGTATTGTGTTGCTACTGAACTACTTTGGAGATTCTATGCATCTTGGAAGCCTTAGTTTGACAAAGAAAGATTAAAGATTGGTGGCAGTTATATATTCGACTCAATAGAATAAGACATAAACATCATGTGCTGCTGACTTTTCCCCACTATTTAGAAATCTAAAGGAATACCTACTTAATATACACAAGTTAGATTGTCATATTTCTCTGTGGCTTTTATTACTGTTACATTATAAAACAGAATACTCTACTTTCAGACAGATATAGTATTACAAATCACTAACATCCACTTGAAATTTAAGAAAATTATGCTCTGTGGTTTTAGAAGGAGCATAATATCACTCATACTAAGGCTCTGTGTGTATTTATGAATTTTAATAATATCGTTTTTAGTGATTTTAGTGAAATATTATTTGTTTAAATATGCAAGGCTAGGCCTTCCAACTGACAGAACTAGCTGATATGTAAAGCGCTTTAAAAATGAATATTTAAATAATCTGAATACATTGACTGAAATAGTGACATTGCTGTTATTAGAATCTGCTAAAATGTTGATATTTGTAAATGGTTGTGATTGTATGTGCTAAAACTAAAAAAGAATATATAGATT
This sequence comes from Oreotragus oreotragus, assembly GCA_006410675.1. NCBI lineage: Eukaryota > Metazoa > Chordata > Mammalia > Artiodactyla > Bovidae > Oreotragus > Oreotragus oreotragus. The sequence goes on along the minus strand of SJYX01011333.1, from coordinate 194,601 downwards.
CTACAGGAAATACACCTAAACATTTCTGTTATCGATCTTCTACAGTTGTCTGCAACATTTTGGTCTGGTATAGTATTTGATTCAAGTGGTAATAAGAGAGACTCAACATCTTGCTCTTTTTAAGTGTATCTTGGAATCATGAGACCAAGATTCTGTTCTCAGAATAGGGTGACACCCATGTCCACAAAGGTCTGGCTAGTCAAGGCTATGTTTTTTCTAGTGGCCACGTATGGATCTAAGAGTTGGACTGTGAAGAAAACTGAGCGCTGAAGAATTGATGCTTTTGAACTGTGGTGTTGAAGAAGACTCTTGAGAGTCCCTTGGACTGCAAAGAGATCCAACCAGTCCATCCCAAGGCAGATCAGTCCTGGGTGTTCATTGGAAGGACTAATGTTGAAGCTGAAACTCCAATACTTTGGCCACCTGATGCAAAGAGAGACTCATTTGAAAAGACCCTGATGCTGGGAAAGATTGAGGGCAGGAGGAGAAGGGGATGACAGAGGATGAGATGGTTGGATGGCATCACTGACTCAATGAACATGGGTTTGGGTGGACTCTGGGAGTTGGTGATGGACAGGGAGGCCTGGTGTGCTGCAATTCATGGGGTTGCAAAGAGTCAGACATGACTGAGCGACTGAATTGAACTGAGCTGAACTTTATACAACCTTCATATACGCTCAATCATTTATTTAGTAAAACAATGATTGTAGGGTATTTTCTGAGAATCTTAAAAATGGCACCAAGATTCCAGGCTAAATGTGATGGCTAAGTACTAAATTTTGATGATGTAATACAAAAAGGTGTGAGGGGGTATTTTCTTGCTACATGATCTTGGAAGATTGCTCTGAAAACTTGGTGCCATTTCTTTCATTTAAATTTATTTTTTAGTTAGGAAAAAGTTGTGAACAAATTGAAGGAAATGCAGAGAAGCTTTGAATATTGAGTTGTTCAGAATACACAGATAAATCAGGAAATAAGAATTCAACATTAGTCAATAACTGAAAGAGACCAAAGTACCATTTGAAGAAATAAATTATTATTTTGAGATTTATCTAGAAATAATAAAAATAAATTAAGGAATATGTGCACATTATTATCAGCAAAAACCACCATAGTAATGAGAGTAATAAAAGAGAATGATCTCTCATGGAAAGATAATAGAATTTCTTTTCACTTAGAGCATTTAGAAACTCAGCAAGATAAAACACGAGCAGCACTGCTAATGTCATGCAAAAAAAAAAAAGATAAGCAGCTAGTTTTAGTATCATAGATCAATAAATTCTTTTAAAGAAATGAGAACTTATTGCTGTGTGTTTTAAAGAAATTATAAAAATATTCAAATTATTTCAGTTACATAGGTGATTGAATTTGCTGGATTTGGGTTCAATTCAGTTATGATTAGGAGATTTTAGATTTCTCAGCATAAGTTAAAATTCAGGAGCATCATTGGCTGGTTCATTCAAGGGATGTCTGTTGCATTAAATTTCATAATGATTCTTTGCATGAGTTATTAGCTTTATCTGCTAAGCAGATTTATGTGTCTTATTTCATTAGAATCTTATATTAATTGTAAACATTTACAGAAAATATTATTATAATAAAATCATATATTAAGATTTAACATTTCAAAATGGAAAATGAATTGTAGAGTATCATTCATGCCTCTTCATATGAAAAAAATGAATGTAATTGTACCACTCAAACATTATGTAGTAGTTTCTCAAATGGGACTGGAATGGTTGTTTACATTCATGAGTCAAGATGAATTTTTATTTCACTAAAATGCTCTATGGTTTCAATGCCTAAGGCCTTGTGACAAATTTAGATCCCTCTGTAGTAAAATGAGTATTTCCCAGGGAGCTTGTATGTATGCACATCTATTTTTGTAGTGAATTCTCTGACTATATTTCTTACATACAGGGTGAAAAGCATTTGAAATACATCAAAAGAATGTATGAGATTCAACGAAAATCAAACAGAAGGGATGAAAATGTTAGTTCACTTGGGCTAGGAAAATGTTAAAGTAATGCTTTATTTTGGGAGGGAATTTAGTTGCTCAGTTTTTAATCCTGAATGGTATTATTTATTATTTCTGAGTACATTTTATTTCATTTTAGAGCTTCATGTTTAAATATAACTGTGGAAGTATTATCATACACTACATATCTAGATCCTTCTTTTTGTGCTTGGAGAGTCTTGGATAGAGCTTATTCTTATAAACTGTTGATGTTTTAAGGCAAACGAGCTCACCAGGAAGTGTAGTGAAACTAATTTTTTTTTTTTTTGATAATTGGGATTTAGTTATTGTGTCATGTATGGATGTGAGAGTTGGACTGTAAAGAAAGCTGAGCACCGAAGAATTGATGCTTTTGAACTGTGGTGTTGGAGAAGACTCTTGAGAGTCCCTTGGACTGCAACGAGATCCAACCAGTCCATTCTGAAGGAGATCAGCCCTGATATTTCTTTGGAGGGAATGATGCTGAAGCTGAAACTCCAGTACTTTGGCCACCTCATGCAAAGAGTTGACTCATTGGGAAAGACCCTGATGCTGGGAGGGATTGGGGGCAGGAGGAGAAGGGGACGACAGAGGATGAGATGGCTGGATGGCATCACCGACTAGAAGGACATGAGTTTGAGTGAACTCCGAGAGTTGGTGATGGACAGGGAGGCCTGGCACGCTGCAATTAATGGGGTCGCAAGGAGTCGGACACGACTGAGCAACTGAACTGAACTGAATTATTGGGTAATATGAAACGGATTCATTCACTGGACTAGAGAGGAAAAGGAACTTTAATGATGCCAGAGAAAATGGAAATCAGGCTCAATTGTTAACCAGAAAAAGGTGCTATACTCTAGACCAACAGTACTGATAGCCTATATGTTGAGAAGGATAGTATTCTTTTTTATCAATTTTTAAGTTGAAGTATAGTTTATGTACAATGTTGTCTTAATTTCTGCTATACAGCAAAGTGATTCTGTTTTACATATATATGATTTTTTAGTATTCTTTTCTGTTATAGTATATCATAGGATATTGAATATAGTTTCTGTGCAATACAGTAGGACCTTGTTGTTTATTCATTCTATGTATAAGAGCTTACATTATCTGCCCCCAAACCTTCCCCCTGGTTTTCTATATGATTCTGTGTTTCACAGATAGGTTCACTTGTCTCACATGTTAAATTCCACATATAAGTCATATCATGTGGTACTTTTCTATCTCTTTCTGACTTGCTTCACTTAGTGTGATAATCTCTAGTTGCATCCATGTTGCTGCAAATGGCATGATTTCATTCTTTTTGATGGCTGAGCAGTATTCATTTACACACACACACACACACACACACACACATCTCATCTACCCCATATCCTCTTTATGAGAAGGATAATATTCTTAAAGAAAGACATTATAAAATCCATTGGGTCCCTTTCAAAAGAATCACTTGTTAATAAAACATTTAAGATTTTGCTAAGGAAAATGAGTTCCTTTTTTGTTTTTAAGCCTTGTTATAATTGGCTCATGAGTAGCTGTATTTTAGTAACTGTGATTCCAAAATTTTCAAATTGAATAAAAGTTTAGTCTGTTTCCTGTGGTCACATAGATCTGATCCTTGAATGACTCAGAATCTATGATCCAGGAACACTTTATCATAGCTCTACTAAAACTGGAAAAATAATAGATATCCACAGTGTAATAATTCTGATTAACAGCCTGATTTATGAGATAAGCCTGATTCTGAATGTCAGACATGATTTCCTGTGTCATAATCATTACACAGATTAGTAGAGAAGAAAAATAGTTGAATTTGTATTTATGTGTTAAGTGAAGAACCCCTCAGAGGCGAAGATCTATCTTTCAAAGGAGTTCAAAGAAGAAAATGGCTACAAACTCTGAGCCTGCATATTATGAGGTAGGATTGACAGATGTAGAAAGAAGAATTTTAGGTGAATACAATTCAAGTCTAGTTAAGGAAGGAATTATGTCTTATCAGCAAAATATAACCAGATTAAGTACTGAAGTTAGTACCGAAGGTTTAAAATCTTTTTTTTTTTTTTTAACTTTGGAACTACTTTTAAAAATCAGAATAAGTCAGGACACCTCATTAGTAACTGTCTTTTAATTTATAAAATATTATCTATAAAAGTGTGTAATCATTTAAAGGAAACTAACTTGTGTTTTTATTTTTAATTGTAGATAGTTGGAGTCATGGATGAGATTTTTTTCTACTAATATAACATTGTTACTAACATTCATCTGGTAACTTTTAAGCTAGACGTACCAAATCACTATTACCAGCTTTTGGTCTCAGAGAAGGCAATGGCACCCCACTCCAGTACTCTTGCCTGGAAAATCCCATGGATGGAGGAGCCTGGTAGGCTGCAGTCCATGGGGTCGCTAAGAGTCGGACATGACTGAACGACTTCACTTTCACTTTTCACTTTCATGCATTGGAGAAAGAAATGGCAACCCACTCCAGTGTTCTTGCCTGGAGAATCCCAGGGATGCAGGAGCCTGGTAGGCTGCCATCTATGGGGTCGCACAGAGTTGGACATGACTGAAGTGACTTAGCAGCAGCAGCTTTTGGTCTGGTGAGGATGGGTAGTGTTTCATGGGGTTGGATGACAAATGAACAGGATTGCAGGTCATTGTGAAAATTGAACCAAAAGTTTATTTTCAGATATAGTATCCAATAGACTCTAGCAATAACCCCTTTTATGTATCTGGGATTTTATTTATCCTAGTGTGCTTGTGTGCTAAATCAGTCGTGTCTGATTCTTTGCAACCCTATGAACTATAGCCCACCAGGTTCCTCCGTCTATTGGATTCTCTAGGCAAGAATATTGGAGAGGGTTACCATGCCCTACCCCAGAGGATCTTTCCAAATCAGGGATCAAACCAGCATCTCTTACGTCTCCTCATTGGCAGATGGGTTCTTTACCACTAGCACTAACTGGGAATCCCTTATTTATCCTTATACTGTTCTAAGAAGTATTTAATGCAGTTTGCAAAACTAGGCCCTCTAAATGAGAAAAGCAAATCCGTGAAGAAATCTAGGGGAGATAGGAATGTGATTAAAGCATTTAAAATGAAGAAAGAAGTTGAAATTAACAAGCCAAATGCATGTTGTGAAAGTGCTGTCTTGCTGGAGGTGAGCCTTAAATTTGATTCCCGGGTCTCTAGGGAACAGTGGGAATAAGAAACAGGATCAGTTGTCTACCTCTGCCCACAAGATAAAGAACAGTTGTCTAGAAATACTAAAATATAGGGGATATTTCTCTTATGGGTCTAACAAAAAGGAAATTATAATCTTAACAGTGTTTTAATAACATTCTCTAGGAAATATGGTTTGTGTGTTCAGATGTGCAAAAATCAACCCACTCCTGATTTTACATATAACAGGACACAGTAAAATAGTGTAACTCCACATTTTTTAGAAAAAATTGTAATCCTTTACTTCAATGAAACATAATAAATATTTATATTGTTTCTTACAATAAATCTTAGAAAATTATATAAAGATGGTGTTTATAACATATTTCATATAGGACAGACTTATTCAAGAATTCAGTTGAAATCAACTTTGCTTACACCAATTTACCTGAAGATCTCCATTAGTAAAAAATATTTAATAATCACATCTTAGTAGAGTAAACCCTAATATTAGTAAATTATTTTCCCCATAATAGATTATATAGATCTCAAACATAGACTTGGAAGTAAACTTATTGAATTATCTAATTCATTTGCTCTCTAACCTGGTTCATCATTAAATGATATCTGTATAATTCATATTTCCAATATATATTTATAAAATAACATTTGTATACCAAAGATTCCAAATCTTATAAAAATTAGTACTTAGAACTAAATACTAATTTCAGACACATTCATTTTTTTATTTGCCTCGTGGATAAGTATATTGTATAGTTGATAAAGGATATACTATGTGATCTTTACAGCCATTGTTGCGAGAGCATTTCATCTATTATGTAATTTTTATTTCCACGATAGTAATGGATTAGTTTAAAAGACTAAGTGCTGCATTAATCTTTGGTTTTCAATTATAATTTGCTTTGGAGAAAAATTCAATTCATGGCTTTCTAATAAGTTAGACAGATACAAGTTATTCATCTTACATTTCTATAATTGGAAAGAAAAAAAACTGAATATCAAAAAAGGCCATATAAAGCTATATGATTTTAAACTATATTCAATTCTGCTAATAGATTAAGAACTTATTGAGGACAAAATAACTCACAGGGAAGCATTTTATATCCCATATCTTTCCTGTCTGTCATCATTTTTCTGTGCTTATTTATAAGGCTCAGGAAATTAGGATCTCATTACTGATATCTGAAAACAAAGATCAGATAGAGGCAGGCTTTCTGTTTTGGTATCGTGGATGACAGGAGTTGGTTTTGATAATAAAGATGTCTCAGAGTGTTCATTACTGAGTTTATTTGTACATAAGAGGCCATATAGAATTCTATAATGCTGTTTTGTAAGTCTATGCCATAGTACTGCCTCATAATAATTTCCCATCAGTGAATAAAGATACCATCAAGTTCCTATCCATGTTACAATCTGCTTGCTGTTGAGTTTTATTTTTAAAATAAAGCTCACACTAGTCACTTCTGAGCAATTGTCTCCTATCCTTTTGCTGTTGGAATTAAAAAAAAAAAAGTCTGTAATGTCTACCTACCTCTTTTTAAAATGTATAAGACTCAGGTTGTATTTATCAAAGGCAAAGTAACTGATTCAACCTGTTCCACATGGTCAATTCATTGAAATTAATTGTCTCCTATCCTTTTGCTGTTGGAATTAAAAAAAAAAAAGTCTGTAATGTCTACCTACCTCTTTTTAAAATGTATAAGACTCAGGTTGTATTTATCAAAGGCAAAGTAACTGATTCAACCTGTTCCACATGGTCAATTCATTGAAATGTTCAACCTAGTTAGGTGGTGCTGCAGAGACAAAAATATGGCTGAAAGCTTGACATACGTATGTATGACAAATATGTATGACAGCCTTGACATACTCAAATATCTTGAAACAGTATGATTTAGTGAAAATGTCACTTGATTACATGCCTTTCTCTCAGTTGACAAATAATAGTAAAAATAATAATAATTAAATCTAACATCTTCCTCATTTTCCTTCTGAAGCAATGAATATTATTAGATTCATATATATCTTTTCACAACTTACTCTGTCCTCATATAAATGTACAGAATTAAAATGGAGATATTTTAAGTTTATTTTACAAAAATAGGGCTATAGCAGTTAAGTTTGCTTTCTATGTTTAGCTATTTCTCCGGGTTAATAGAAACAGTTTAAAAATCATTTAAAATAGTTATATAATATTTCCTAAGTATAACATATTTTGATCCATGCAACCATTCTCCTAGCTAGACATATTTATATTGTTTCTAGTTGTGTTTTTTCATGGCTACTACAAATAATGTTTCAACATACCTTCCCAGATGGTACACTTTTTACTTTAGGGTAGATTTCTAAGAGCTGAATTGCTGAGCCAGAAGATGTGTGTCCGTTTAAAGGTTATTGCTGGATTGTCTCCAACAATACAAAATACATCCTAAACAGTTGTTTCTGAGATTGTCCATTATGTATATTCTTGGCATTCTAGACTGTCATTTCTAACCTTTTTTCTCATCTTTTTTTAAAAAAAAATCTTATCAGTGAAAGATTCATTTATTGTTTGAACTTGAAATTATCTCTCTACACAATATCTTGAACATGCTTTCATGCTTTCTTTGACCTTATTAGATTTCCATATCTGATTTTCATGTTCTTATGTCTTCATTTGTAACTTTCCCATCAATTATAGGTACTCTTAATGTACATAGACATAAACATTTATTCATTGCATGTTTGGCAAATATTTTTCCCTTGTAAATTATATCAAAATAAGACACTCCTCCACATCTTGTCTTACCTCTCTACCTCTAACTCACCTGTAGCCAGCCTGATCTCCTGAGTTTTCTGCAAACAGCTGAACATTTGTACCCTCTCAACCCTCCACCTGAAAAGCTCTTCCACAAGGCATCCACATGGTCCTCTCATTTTATTCAGAAGTGAAATAACACTACTATAACTCTGATTCCATGCTGAGCTTTATTTTTATTTGTAGAAGTAACATTTCTCATTACTATGTATTACATACCTTCCATTTTGTTCATGATCTCCTCTGTGATACAGCAGTCCCAGTGAGGACAGGAATGACATTGGTTTGTTTACTCCTCTGCCCAAAACGGGGAGGAGCATCTAAAAGGGCCCTTGTTGTTCAGTCACTCAGTCATGTCCAGCTGTTTCCGACCCCATGGACTGTAGTAAGCCAGGCTTCCTAGTTGCTCACCATCTCCTAGAGCTTGCTCAAACTCATGCCCATTGAGGCAGTGATGCCATACAACATTCTCATCCTCTGCCATCCCCTTCTCCTCCTGCCTTCAGTCTTTCCCAGCATCAGGGTTTTTTCTAATGAGTCATTTCTTCACATCAGGTGGCCAGGTGAAGTATTGGAGCTTCAGCATCAGTCCTTCCAAAGAACAGTCAGGATTGATTTCCTTTAGGATTGGCTGGTTTGATCTCCTTGCAGTCCAAGGGACTCTCAAGAGTCTTCTCCAACACCACAGTTCAAAAGCATCAATTCTTTGGTGCTCAGGCTTCTTTATGGTCCAGCTCTCACATCCATACATGACTACTGGAAAAACCATTGCTTTGACTAAAAGGAACTTTGTTGGCAAAGTAATGTCTCTGCTTTTTAATATGCTTTCTAGGTTGGTCATAGCTTTTATTCCAAGGAGCAAGCATCTTTTAGCTTCATGACTGTAGTCACCATCTGCAGTGATTTTAGAGCCCAAGAAAATAAAGTCTGCCACTGTTTCCACTGTTTCCCCATCTATTTGCCTTGATGTGATGGAACCAGATACATGGTCTTCATTTTTTAAAGTTGACTTTTAAGCCAGCTTTTTCAGTCTCCTCTTTCTCTTTAATCAAAAAGCTCTTTAGTTCCTCTTTGCTTGTTGCCATAAGAGTGTTGTCACCTGCATATCTGAAGTTACTGATATTTCTCTTGGTAATCTTGATTCCAGCTTGCACTTTATCCAGCCTGGCATTTTGCAAGCTGTACCCTGCATGTAAGTAAAATAAGCATGGTGACAATATACAGCCCTGACATACTCCTTTCCCAATTTGGATCTAGTCCATTGTTCTATGTCCAGTTTAACTATTGCTTCTTGACCTGCATACTTTAGATTTTATAAGTACATTTATTCATTTTAATTTTAATCTCAGTTAATGGTGCCTATAATGGTAAAAAATATTTAGAAGTCATTGAAATCTTTCAAGTAAATTGTAATAAAAATTTTTGACCTAGGATTATGTTGTGGGTGTAAGTTTGGTTAAGCGACTTCCTTTACCAAAACTTGTGCATAGCAATATAGGCACCACTTACTGTTCTTTCCTAATGATCTGCCAATGAATTATTCTTTATTTACTGTTCCAAAGTCTCACATGAGTGACGTTTTCAGCAATCATTATGTAGGTAAGCATATGTACCATTCTAGGGCCTATGCCACCACAAAGGAAATGGGTGCTTCCTACCTGTTATGGGCTGAGTCATGTCCTTCCTAAATCCATATGTTGAAGTTCTAACTTCCAGCATCTGAGAATGTGACCCTATTTGAAGGTAAAGTTTTTGAAGAGGTGACTAAGTTAAAGTTGGGCTCTTATCCATCCTGACTTGTCCTTATAAGAAGAGGAAATTTGTGTATGTGGAGGGACATCAGGAATGTATGTTTCCAGAAGAAAAGCCATTTGAGGACATAGTGAGAAGATTACCATCCGAAAGGAAAAGAAAAAGACCTCAGGTAGGACCAAAAGTGCTTGAGCTTCTAGCCTCCAGAACAATAAAAGCATGGATTTCTATTGTTTAAATCACCTAGTCCCTGTCATTTTGTTATGGCTACTGTGCTGCTGCTGCTGCTAAGTCACTTCAGTCGTGTCCAACTCTGTGCGACCCCACTGATGGCAGCCCACCAGGCTCCCCCGTTCCTGGGATTCTCCAGGCAAGAACACTGGAGTGGGTTGCCATTTCCTTCTCCAATGCATGAAAGTGAAAAGTGAAAGTGAAGTCGCTCAGTCGTGTCCGACTCTTAGCGACCCGATGGACTGCAGCCCACCAGGCTCCTCCGTCCATGGGATTTTCCAGGCAAGAGTACTGGAGTGGGGTGCCATTGGCACAGACTAATAAACTGCCACATCCTGCTCTTCCACTGGACACAAACCATATGCCTGGAGGTATATACAAGCCATGTTCTCAATGGCTCTGAGTTTCTTATGGTATCTATGTCCAAAGAGGTTTAGTCCTTTGTACTGCTGTGGGGGTTACAGTAGCATCTGAAGACAGCATAGCCTCCACAGGGTCATGAATAAAAAGAAAAGTGAATGTTTTATTTAGACTCTAGTGATGTAGTCAGGGATCTATACCTACAATCTAGTTTAATGTTTTGGTTAGTACATGATAAATTGAAGATATCATATAATACCTAAAGTGTTATTTCTACGGGGAAAATGACCATTCTGAAAATAACACATTTGAATATTGGATTGCCTCTATTTTATTACAATTGCTGATGGCTTCCATATGAATACAAGGAATTGCAGATGGTGACTACAGTCATGACCATCTTTACATTTCCAAGCTGTTAGGTTCACTCTAGCTGTGATAGATCGCCCAGTCATTAGAAAAGAGAAAAAAGTCATCTCTGGATGTCCTTCTCAAAGAAGCTAAGGAAACCAATCTGGCTGTGGCAGCTGGCCCCTGCAGGTGGAGCTGGGCCATCAAATGCACAGAATAGAAAGGATGGGATTCATTTGTTAAGAGGAGTCCGTTGTCAATGGCAAGAGTTCTGGTCAAGCAGACAAGGCAAAGCATAACAGAAGAGAGCCCTGGAAGTGAAAAAGACTGAAATCAGAGTGAGGGGACAGATTATGGCTCTAGTTGAATTTTACAATGGTGGCATGTTTTCCGTGAGGCACAGCCAAATTGGAGGCAAGAGATGGAAATATGGGCTGGATGCTAAGGGACCTACCTGTAGACTGGGGTTGGGTCCCAGAAAGAAATGGGTTTTCTGGACCAAAATCTTAAAACAGAAACCTCATCCGTTAGACCAGGTTACCACAGCAGGCAGCAAATAGGAAATGCTGAGACTATGTCAATATGTGACGATTTAGAAGTCATTCCTTCATTCCAGACAGCAAGCTGCAGACCCGCTAAACCTAATGCAAACATGGCTTGAGGAAAAAGTGGCGACCATCTGTGGTTTCAATGAGGAGGGTCTGGGGAAGCTGTGACATATAATTTAATTCTGCTCTCTTTTATTTAACATCAAAGGAATTGTCCACATCATATGATTTCTCTACAAAGCCCCAAATGGAGGTACAAGAGAGCAGAGTAATGTCACTCCCCACTGTTATTATGTAATGTTTCCTAATCCATCTTTCCCCTCATCTACATTGAAACATAGATAACATCAGCTACTGGGCATTTTTCTTAATTCCTACTACAGAATTACCTGTAACACTAATCTAAAATAACACCAATTTGCATTCATATAGAATTTGTATATTTGCTGAATGTTTTGTGTCTCTGATCTAATTTTTTTAGCATGCTGCTTTATTCTGATGTCTTACGTTCTGCTAAATTACAGTTCAGAGCTAGATGTTTTCCAGGAAAGAAGCAGCTGCTCTGCAGTTTGTTACACAAGTGTAGGTCTTCTCAAAGAATTAAAATGTGAGTGGCAGCTCATATATTCTGGGGATTTAGGGAAGAGGAACTAGGTCCTTCAAGATTTTGTTGGAAATGTTCCTATGTTCCCAAGAGTGCCATGATCATAAAAACAGTGCAAAATTGGCAGATTTTTTTAAAAGAATTTTTAGAACTTACAATTCAGATATGGCAAGGCAGAGGCAACTCTCAAAACTGCCCCATTGAAGAGTATCATTTGGAGCAACCATGATTGAGTGAATATTCATTCTGTAGCATCAAAGGCAGTTAGCAACTTTGATTAAATTGGATATATTAGAAATAGAAATATAGAAGTAAAGATTTTTTAAAAAGTTTCAGAAAACCAGGTGATTTTCTGAGAAAAGCAGACATCTTGGTAAAGAAACAAATGGTTAGTGTCTGTACTAGAAAACAATCTTGTGATTTAAACTAAGGGTTTTTTTATTTCATTGCTTTCAAGATGTGAGGAAGAGCATCACTTTGTGGAAGGCCAAAGACATCATGCCCACTTGGAGTCATAATTTAAACATTCAGAGAGAGATTAGTGAATTCATGATTCTATTTTCCATCTTATAGGCAGCAGAAAATTGGCCTTATCCCTTTCCTTTAAACAGGTCTTGTCTTAGGCACAAATTTGCTGATGGCAGAATTTCTCTAACTCCTTCTCTCCAGTTTCCTCTCTCTTCTCCTGGATATCTCTCTGATGTAACCAACACAGTTTCCAGTAATTGGTTTCTAGCCTTTTCCCAAGTGATCACCACTTTACTTTCAAATATGTGTATGTCCTGGCAACTTTTGCCCCTTTGTCAGTTTCATAACCGTATCCTCATTACCTCTTCATTTACGGTAACAGAAAATGTACCTTGTCTGAAACTTGTCCTTGAATTAACATGCATTTAAATTTTTCTTCTACATGCTTAATTCTTCTCATGACTGAATTATTTTGTAAATCTGCCTTCCACAAGCCTATATTTTGTCTTCCTGAACCCCAGTTTATCCATGACTATATCCTTAATGTCACCTCCAAAACCTCATTAGTGTGATCATTGACCATCTTTACATTTCCAAGCTGTTAGGTTCACTCTAGCTGTGATAGATCGCCCAGTCATTAGAATCCTTGTGGAAATTTAGCTGTAAGTTCCACCTGCCTCCTTAATCTTATGGACTGCTCTTAAATTTTGATACCTTCCTTTAGATTTATACAGTCATCTATCCCACACTCACATACCATTGACTTTACTCCTATGTATAGAGAATTTGAGCTTCTTGAACTCATCTTTCCATTCTGAGGCGTCCTGATCTTTCCATTCTGAGGCATCCTGCTTCCACCTGAGCTCTAATCAGGAAAGCATATTGCAAATAAACGATACTTGGAAAAACAATCTTTGACTTATAATAAAGTAGTGTTATACAGTGTATTTTTAGCTACCAGCTGTGCAAGCAATAAGTAAAAGACTTTGAAGTTCTAAAAATATTTAGGATGTGTCAAGTGGGAGTTGGCAAATACCTTGGGGTGAGAAAAGCCCTAGATAAGATACATCTGGCATACATTTTTAGGATGTCCTATTTTTAGTCTGTTTTTTTGATTTCTGCAGAGATCCAGGGGTGTTTCCCTGAAAAGGAAGCAAAATGACAGACTGTCTTTAGTGAACAAGATAATCTCTGAAGTTTTCTCTCTCCCTTCCTTTTGTCCTTCAAATTAAAATTGTTATGATGCCTGACCTTAGTCTTAAATCATAAATAACAAGAAAACTTTGGATAAAAAATGATATTATGAGTGATAAAACACATAACATTAAAATATTTTGTTTTTTGGTTACAGCTTTGAATGTTATCATTGCCATGATTGTTTTCCTTGTTATTTTTATTGACTAATTATTGCAAACCTTTCAGCAAATTCTTTTTTTTGGGGGGGGGGCCTCACATCTAACTCATATATTTCATACAGTATATTTAATTAAATTCTTATCATAAGTAGTTCACTGAAAGTGAATGAAATCCAAGGAAAAATAAAATTTTGTGATAACGTTTATGTTCTAGTCCTAATATTATCAGTTCTCAGCATATATCCTGACTTCTATTCTCAACTTGAATATAGCATTGCTGCTACTGCTGCTAAGTCGCTTCAGTCATGTCAGACTCTGTGCGACCCCATAGACGGCAGCCCACCAGGCTCCCCCGTCCCCGGGATTCTCCAGGCAAGAACACTGGAGTGGGCTGCCATTTCCTTCTCCAATCCATGAAAGTGAAAAGTGAAAGGGAAGTCACTCAGTCGTGTCCGACTCGTAGCCACCCCATGGATTGCAGCCTACCACGCTCCTCCGTCCATGGGATTTTCCAGGCAAGTATACTGGAGTGGAATATAGCATTGAGTCCCTAGATAATGTCCTTGTGTCCTGCTCAGAAATCAGGCTGAACATTTTCTGTGGCCATCGGTAAAAATTCAACACCCAAACCTCCTAAAAGGTATGGAAATGGAGGAGGGCAAGAAGGAGGGTATGAGTATGTTCCTGTATAGAGGTGGGAAAACCATTCAAGTGTTCTTGGTGAATTTTGCTTTTCACTACATAATTAGGGTCCTGATGAGAGAGTATGGGTGTGAGAGTTGGACTATAAAGAAAGCTGAGAATTGATGCTTTTGAATTGTGGTGTTGTAGAAGACTCTTGAGAGTCCTTTGGACTGCAAGGAGATCCAACCACTCCATCCTAAAGGAGATCAGTCCTGAGTGTTCATTGGAAGGACTGATGTTGAAGCTGAAACTCCAGTATTTTGACTACCTGACACAAAGAGCTGACTCATTTGAAAAGACGACCAATACAGTATTGTAAAGTTAAAAAAAAAAAAAAAAATGTTGATGCTGGGAAAGATTGAAGGCGGAAGATGGGGACAACAGAGGATAAGAAGGTTGTATGGCACCACCGACTCAACAGACATGAGTTTGGGTAAACTCCAGGAGTTGGTGATGAACAGGGAGGCCTGGTGTGCTGCAGTCCATGGGGTCTCAAAGAGTTGGACACGACTGAATGACTGAACTGAACTGGAGTCCTGAAAAAAAGAAAAAAAATCAGGATTAATTTGTGGGTTAAGTGTCTCAAATTTACACACTTACCCATAAAATCTGCTAATTAAATATTTTTAGCTAAAGGTGAGTGTTGGTCATCAACAGATCTTTATCCAGTTTTCACCTCTGTTTTCCTTTTATGCTATGGATTATGAAACCATTGCTTTCTTATCATCTTCCTGTCAAATCTTCTAGTTTGTAAAAAGGACATTTGATGAACGGGCTTTTCTTTAAAAATCTGCCACTTTCTCCATCTACGTGAAACTTTCATTCTCTCTTTGTGATAGCTTTGGGTTGCTGTAAATATTTCCTGAGTCTATTTGTCAAGAGAGTGTATTATTTGACAAAATATAGCTCTGTTTTGGAAACGATGTATTAGAAGACTTTTATTGCAATTCCCTGTTATAATAGTGATTTTAAAGTATTTTCAAGATACAATAATTTTTTGACTTGTCTTTTCTCAGTGACTTAAATTTATAAATTTCAATTCATAATTATCATACATTTATCTTTAGTATATTTATGTCTCCAAAACCATTTCAACCTTCTGGTAATCCAAGATTTTTTTTTTTTCCCAACTGAAGAAATGTATTCAATTTAGATTTCTCTTTATAGAAAGAAGGTTCAGAAAAATGTGTTTGGGATAATCAGTGTAGTTGTGGGGTACCTGTGTAAAAATTTATAGAAATCTTAAATTTGTCATATCTGTTAATTCTCTACAGAACTTAAAATCATTTCAACCTTCTGGTAATCCAAGATTTTTTTTTTTCCCAACTGAAGAAATTTATTCAATTTAGATTTCTCTTTATAGAAAGAATGTTCAGAAAAATGTGTTTGGGATAATCAGTGTAGTTGTGGGGTACCTGTGTAAAAATTTATAGAAATCTTAAATTTGTCATATCTGTTAATTCTCTACAGAACTTAAAATTGTAATAAAACCAGAAGGTTAGGTTTCACTATTCACTAGAAGATAAATTGTACACATTTAATATTACTGATATCTTTTAAAGTTTCTATTTTGTCACAGTGTCTCAAGTTTTAAATCATATTTTAAAATGCAGTGAGAATGGAAATTTGCTTGATTGTCTGCTGGGACACAGTTGTCAGCAGTATTGACATTTGGTAAGTTTCTATAACATCTTTGAGAAGAGATGGAAAGAGTTTCTGTGTCAGATTTCATCACAAATAGCCAACTTTAAAGTTTCTATTTTGTCACAGTGTCTCAAGTTTTAAATCATATTTTAAAATGCAGTGAGAATGGAAATTTGCTTGATTGTCTGCTGGGACACAGTTGTCAGCAGTATTGACATTTGGTAAGTTTCTATAACATCTTTGAGAAGAGATGGAAAGAGTTTCTCTGTCAGATTTCATCACAAATAGCCAACTAACCTTTTGACAATGTAAAAGGCAACCTGTTTGATCCTAAGACAGAGAGAGAGCTGGCAAGAAAATTATCTCTTTAAAAAGTCATATTTTCTACTTGAGCAAGTATCTGAATATAAATCTAAACTTATGTTCCAAAACAAGTTTCAGATTGCATTTGAAAAGTGCTTCAATTCATGTCTCTTGAATTATCTTTATGATTCATGTATTGAACTTTTATTACCGTTAAAGGGAATTACTGGAGATATATATGTCTGAGTGAATTAAGACACTATGTTTTGTGATATTTGATTAGAAACTGAGGGAGCGTTATGGCTTAACATGCTGACCTTTAATGGATTGTTGAAGAGAGTATTTATTAGGAAAGGGGAAATTTTTGATGTTTCTGATATTAATGATTCATCAAATAAATTAAGGTTAAAATATCTTCTTCTTCAGTTCAGTTCAGTTCAGTCGCTCAGTTGTGTCCGACTCTTTGTGACCCCATGAATTGCAGCACGTCAGGCCTCCCTGTCCATCACCATCTCCCGGAGTTCACTCAGACTCGCGTCCATCGAGTCCATGATGCCATCCAGCCATCTCATCCTCGGTCGTCCCCTTCTCCTCCTGCCCCCAATCCCTCCCAGCATCAGAGTCTTTTCCAATGAGTCAACTCTTCGCATGAGGTGGCCAAAGTACTGGAGTTTCAGCTTTAGCATCATTCCTTCCAAAGAAATCCCAGGGTTGATCTCCTTCAGAATGGACTGGTTGGATCTCCTTGCAGTCCAAGGGACTCTCAAGAGTCTTCTCCAACACCACAGTTCAAAAGCATCGATTCTTCGGCGCTCAGCTTTCTTCACAGTCCAACTTTCACATCCATACATGACCACAGGAAAAACCATAGCCTTGACTAGGCGGACCTTAGTCGGCAAAGTAATGTCTCTGCTTTTGAATATACTATCCAGGTTGGTCATAACTTTTCTTCCAAGGAGTAAGCGTCTTTTAATTTCATGGCTGCAGTCACCATCTGCAGTGATTTTGGAGCCCAAAAAAATAAAGTCTGACACTGTTTCCACTGTTTCCCCATCTATTTCCCATGAAGTGATGGGACCGGATGCCATGATCTTCGTTTTCTGAATGTTGAGCTTTAAGCCAACTTTTTCGCTCTCCTCCTTCACTTTCATCAAGAGGCTTTTTAGCTCCTCCTCACTTTCTGCCATAAGGGTGGTGTCATCAGCATATCTGAGGTTATTGATATTTCTCCCGGCAATCTTGATTCCAGCTTGTGTTTCTTCCAGTCCAGCGTTTCTCATGATGTACTCTGCATATAAGTTAAATAAGCAGGGAGACAATATACAGCCTTGACGTACTCCTTTTCCTATTTGGAACCAGTCTGTTGTTCCATGTCCAGTTCTAACTGTTGCTTCCTGACCTGCATACAGATTTCTCAAGAGGCAGGTTAGGTGGTCTGGTATTCCCATCTCTTTCAGAATTTTCCACAGTTTATTGTGATCCACACAGTCAAAGGCTTTGGCATAGTCAATAAAGCAGAAATAGATGTTTTTCTGGAACTCTCTTGCTTTTTCCATGATCCAGCGGATGTTGGCAATTTGATCTCTGGTTCCTCTGCCTGTTCTAAAACCAGCTTGAACATCAGGGAGTTCACGGTTCACATATTGCTGAAGCCTGGCTTGGAGAATTTTGAGCATTACTTTACTAGCGTGTGAGATGAGTGCAATTGTGCGGTAGTTTGAGCATTCTTTGGCATTGCCTTTCTTTGGAATTGGAATGAAAACTGACCTTTTCCAGTCCTGTGGCCACTGCTGAGTTTTCCAAATTTGCTGGCATATTGAGTGCAGCACTTTCACAGCATCATCTTCCAGGATTTGAAACAGCTCAACGGGAATTCCATCACCTCCACTAGCTTTGTTCTTAGTGATGCTTTCTAAGGCCCACTTGACTTCACATTCCAAGATGTCTGGCTCTAGATTAGTGATCACATCCTCATGATTATCTGGGTCGTGAAGATCTTTTCTGTACAGTTCTTCTGTGTATTCTTGCCACCTCTTCTTAATATCTTCTGCTTCTGTTAGGTCCATACCATTTCTATCCTTTATCGAGCCCATCTTTGCATGAAATGTTCCCTTGGTATCTCCAATTCTCTTGAAGAGATCTCTAGTCTTTCCCATTCTGTTGTTTTCCTCTATCTCTTTGCATTGATTGCTGAAGAAGGCTTTCTTATCTCTTCTTGCTATTCTTTGGAACTCTGCATTCAGATGCTTATATCTTTTCTTTTCTCCTTTGCTTTTCGCCTCTCTTCTTTTCAGTGCTATTTGTAAGGCTTCTCCAGACAGCCATTTTGCTTTTTTGCATTTCTTTTCCATGGGGATGGTCTTGATCCCTGTCTCCTGTACAATGTCACGAACCTCATTCCATAGTTCATCAGGAACTCTGTCTATCAGATCTAGGCCCTTAAATCTATTTCTCACTTCCACTGTATAATCATAAGGGATTTGATTTAGGTCATACCTGAATGGTCTAGCGGTTTTCCCTACTTTCTTCAATTTAAGTCTGAATTTGGAAATAAGGAGTTCATGATCTGAGCCACAGTCAGCTCCTGGTCTTGTTTTTGTTGACTGTATAGAGCTTCTCCATCTTTGGCTGCAAAGAATATAATCAATCTGATTTCGGTGTTGACCATCTGGTGATGTCCATGTGTAGAGTCTTCTCTTGTGTTGCTGGAAGAGGGTGTTTGCTATGACCAGTGCATTTTCTTGGCAAAACTCTATTAGTCTTTGCCCTGCTTCATTCCGCATTCCAAGGCCAAATTTGCCTGTTACTCCAGGTGTTTCTTGACTTCCTCCTTTAGCATTCCAGTCCCCTATAACGAAAAGGACATCTTTTTTGGGTGTTAGTTCTAAAACCCAAAATCAGAAAGATGGTCCTTTATCACTATACTTGTGAGATGATACTGCAAGTGCTGAAATAAAGTAGAGAGTTATCAAAGCCTTTTTTCCTATGACAAAATGTCATTCCTGTCATCAGTAGATAATACAGTCCAGCCATCACTGGCCATTACATTGGCTTTCTTTCCTCGGTCAGTAGCTTAGGAATTGAACCATAGCATTTATAATTCAGTGGCTTCTACATACCTGTCTTACTTTGTCACTGGCTCAGGGGAATTTGATGTATGAGTTTTGCCTCAGTGAGTCAGTTTTATTGATGCTCTTGTTGTAAAAGTTGCATAAATAGGACCAACTTTCCTGGGAAAGATGCTTCTTGCCACAGATTTAAATTGTTCATAAAATTCTAATTTTACTCTAGGAGATCTAAATTTAGACATTAAACCCATAAAATCAAATTCATGGTTATTTCATGCATGATAATTCAGAGAAGTAAATAATTGAAAACATTATAAGAACAACAAATTTTTTTTAGCCAAAGAGGTGAATTTGACAGAATCAAATATTCCCCAAAGTCCAAAAATAAACAAATAAATTAAATATAATTATATGCAAAAGCCCATTCTATAATGATTCACTAGAATTCTGTGATAGAAACCATAAAGACTATGGGCTAGAGGTCTAATGCCTACTTTTAGATAAATGCTTCATCTCAAACAATGGACTAGAACCTAGATCTGTGCATTTAAAAGAGTCTGAGATTGTTCTCTGCTCTTACTGAGTAAGAAAACTCTACTCACTGACCTGTTAAAACAGTAAAGTGAAAGTGAAGTCACTCAGTCGTGTCCAACTCTTTGAGACCCCATGGACTGTAGCCTACCAGGCTCCTCTGTCCATGGGATTTTCCAAGCAATAATACTGGAGTGGATTGCCCTTTAATCCAGTGGTTTGAACCACTATTGAGGAGTATCACTGGTAATCATTCAAAACCCCAGTTTCCCTATGAATGTATATAGGGTGAAATTATACTAACTTCAGAATGTAGGAATCTACAGGATAAGAAATACAAAAGCAGGGCCAATATAATTGATACTGTTTAAGCACTAGACAAAAACAAGTCTCAGATTTCCTCATAATGGCATTTTCATAGTCTAGGGCACACTTCTATACATGAATAATCTAACATTTAGATTTAGATTACTATTTAGTTAGTAAACTGTCTAAAAGAAGAAAATAAAATGAATAAGAACCAAGTGTCAAAGAGAGAGTGGTCAATAATGTTTTCAGAAATGAAAAGTCAATATGTATCTCCATATTGAAGAATCGCAGTATTGAAGAACCAGGATAATCTAAAACCCCACCTAAATTTAACTCCAGGATGCTAAAATGAAACAATCCTAAATCCTAAATCTTTGAGGGAAAGAAAAAGAGAGAAAAAAAAACCCACAACAAATCACACCTGGTTATCTCAAAAAGAATAATGGTTGGAGAAGAAGTCTCGTCAGCAAAGCAGTGAAAAAAATACAAAGTACTAAGAGAAAAAAAAATAGAGTTTATACTCAAGCGTATTAAGAAGGAACTCGATTTTAAAATGGGCAAAAACCCTGGATACTTCAACAAAGAAAATATAGAGAGGGCAAGTAAGCATAGGAAGAAGAGCTCAACATCATAAATCAGTAGAAAGGCGCAAATTAAAACAGATGTCACTATACCTTGATTCGGAGAAGGCAATGGCACCCCACTCCAGTACTCTTGCCTGGAAAATCCCATGGATGGAGGAGCCTAGTAGGCTGCATTCCATAGGGTCGCACAGAGTCCGCCACGACTGAGCGACTTCACTTTCACTTTCATGCATTGGAGAAGGAAATGGCAACCCACTCCAGTGTTCTTGCCTGGAGAATCCTGGGGACGGGGGAGCCTGGTGGGCTGCCGTCTATGGGGTCGCACAGAGTCGGACACGACTGAAGTGACTTAGCAGCAGCAGCAGCCCTTGATTAGAAGGGCCAAAGTGCAGCACACTGACAAGACCAAATGCTGTTGGGGAAGCGGAGCAGCAGGCGCTCTGATCCATTGCCTGGGAATGCAGAATGACTTAATGTGTTCTCACCGCACTGCCCAGCAGCCATTCTCCTTGGTGTTTGTCAAAATGAATTGAAAACTTAGGTCCACATAAAAACCTGCATGCAGGTTTTTATATCCTTAGGTAGATCAATGGATAAATAAACTGGTACTTCTGGACAATAGAATATTATTTAAAAGGAAATGAACTATCAAACCATAGAAACTGAGAAATCATCAACCTGTGTCACTAAGAAACACAATCTGAAAAGATCATACATGCCGCATGATTTTTAACTATATAATATTCTAGAAAAGGCAAAACTATGGAGACAGGTGGAAAAGTCAATGGTTGCCAAGAATTGGGCGAGAGGTGAAGGGTGAATAGCTATAGCATAGAGAATATTTCAATCTGTAAAATTATTCTGGGTGATACCATAATGATAGATACATGTCATTATACATTTGTCAAAACCCATAGACTATATTACACCAAGAAAGAGCCCTAGTGTAGACATGAACTTTGCATGATAATGATATTTTATTTTATTTTATTTTTTTTGATAGTGATATTTTAATGTAGATTCATCAGTTGTGACAAATGTACCCCTCTGGTACAGGATGTTGATAATGAGGGAGGCTGTGAATGTGTGAGTGCTCAATTCTGCTGTGAACCTGAAACAACTCTTAAAAAAATCTATTAAAAGAGCATATCAACAGGCCAATAAAATTTGGAGGATAAGACATGAAAAAATACTTAAAATTTAAGTATAAAATAGGTGACATAATTATAGATTCAATTTTTGGTTTTAAAACTATAGAAAGTTCATTTGGATAAAGCAAAAATTAGATGAAATTTCTCATGAAGAAATGAAGAAATAAAGAAATTGCTAGTTCCATAAGCAGAATAAATTGCTACATAGATATATAATACTTTTTATCACAAAAATATTATGAAAAGAAAAAGCAGATTAATAGCATTTTGAGAAAGAAGCAAAATACCATTTACAATAATTGATGTAGTTCAGTTCAGTTCAGTTCAGTTGCTCAGTTGTGTCTGACTCTTTGCTACCGCATGCAGAAATCCTAAGTAAATATTAACTACCTATAATCAACAATTTATGTAACTATCAGTACATCTATATTTAACAACAAAACATTATGACCAAGCAGTTTGTTTTCTTTTTCTTCCCAAAAATGTCCTTGTAGGATGGCACTTTCAGATATTCTACCCCCTTCCTCTCTGAAACTCTCAAATTTGACTCTCCTCTTATTAAATAACATCACTGATTTTCCTTTATTTCTCAAAGACTTATTCCTGGTCTCCTATCATTCTCTCTAAAGATACTTTTTTCTGAATTCTTAGATACATGGACATGGAGATGATGCTTCCAATATCCTGGCTGTTCAGATACCCTTAATTTGCTCTCCTAAAGTGATCTTAACTTCTCTCCTGTTTCATCCATTCAATTCTAAGGTCCCATCCAGAGTTTTCATTGTCAGTAACTTAACTCTACCACAATTTTGTTTTACCCAACTCTCTTTCTGATCTTTTTTTTTTCCCCCCTTTTTTCAACATGCTTTCTCTCTTATCAGCTTTGGGTGGGCTGGCAACACAATTCAGTTTTCCTTCATCTGAGAATGTGTTTATTTCCCTTTCACCTTGAAGAACATTTTTGTGGAGTAAAGAACCCTGAATGACATTAGTATGTGAAAACCCTCATGACATTTCCATGGTTTCAGCTGAGAAATCCATTGTCATTTGAACTGTTTTGTAAGTAATGGGCCATTTCTCTCTTGCTGCTCCTAGGATTTTTCTGTGTTTTTAGTTTTAAACGTTTGAATATGATGCATTTTGGTATTTGGCCTTTTTAGTTCATTCAGCTTATGGACTCTTTGACTGTATCATGCCTTGGACAAAACTGAAAAGTTTTAATCTATTTTTTTCAACACTTTCTCATCCTCACCCTCATTCTCATCTCCTTTTATAATTCTGACATTAATTTAGGTATTTTGTTACATTCTCTTGTTTCTCATTTTCCCCCCCTTCTTCTCTCTCTCTCTTTTTTTAGGATGTTTTCTGTCTGTTGTTCAAACTTGGTGATTTCTACTGTTGTACTTTCCAGTTGAGCGGATCTCTCTTCTCTCTTAATTCTGCTGTTGAACTCCTATACTGTCTTTTAAAATTTTGGTTATTGTATTTTTTAGTCCTAAAATGTTTATTTAATTCTTTTTTTATATCTTCAGTTCCATTGCGGAAACTTTTAATTTTTTTGTTTAACACATGCTCATAATTGCTTTTTGAAGTATGTTTTGGGCTTTTTTTTTTGATGGCTGCTTTAAAATTTTGAAAATAATTCTAATATCTTTGTCATTTTAATCATGTCTTTTTAGATTACCCATTCTCATTCAGTTTGAGATCTTCCTGGTTATAGTAAAACAATTGATTTTCAAATGAAACCTAGCCATTTGGAGTATTATGTTATGAGACTCTGGATTTTATTTAAACCTCATATTTTGGCTGGTTTTCCCTGCCACCACTCTGGCAGGAATGAAAGTGTCACTACCTTATTACTGCCAGGTGAGAATAGAAGCCCAGGTTCTTAAATTGGCCTCCACTGAATCCTGGGACTGGGATTCCTCATCACTGCTGGGCAGGGATGAGACTTCTGGCTCCACATTTGGCTTCCATTGACATCACTCCAGAGGAAGCATGAGAAATAAGGCAGCACTTTCCTCTTTATTGCTTTGTGAGGGATGCAAGTCCAGACTTTCCTCTACATTGACACAGGTGGGGGATGGGGTGGGGTGGAGCCTGGATAAAAGTCCCAACTCTCTATGTGACCATTTCTGCCATTACCTTAGTGTAAAGGTTGGGGTGCCCTGTTATAGGCTGAAGGGTGTGGAAGTTTAGACTTCTCACTCTGCTTTTACTAGGGTCGATACTAGTATGACCAAAGGTTTTTCCTTAGATTTGGCTGAAATAGAGCAGTTATTGTATAAAATTTCTGTCTTGGTAATGTGCCCCTGCCCCATTTTTCTTCTTTTGCTTGAACAAACCAGTTTGTGTTGTGGCTTTATATTTGTGCCCATGGTCATTTCTGAATCACCAGCTTCCTCAGCTCCAAGTCTAGAATATATAAGGCAAAATAAACAAACAAATAACCCAGGTTACTCTTCCTTATTTCATTCCTTGAGTCTTGAAGTCTTGGTAATGTGCCCCTGCCCCATTTTTCTTCTTTTGCTTGAACAAACCAGTTTGTGTTGTGGCTTTATATTTGTGCCCATGGTCATTTCTGAATCACCAGCTTCCTCAGCTCCAAGTCTAGAATATATAAGGCAAAATAAACAAACAAATAACCCAGGTTACTCTTCCTTATTTCATTCCTTGAGTCTTGAAGTCACTTCTCAGTGTGTTTCTTATCTCTGCTTTCAGAGTCTCCTTATGTTTATTTAATATAGAGTGTCTTAGATGTCTGCTTATAATTAACTGGAGGATGCACTTCTGTTTTCTCAAAAGTGGAAGTCTTCATTTCCACTTCAAAAAGAAAATTGAAATAATCCAAAGAGAACCTCTAAAAACTCCCACAAAATATTTATTCATCTATGATATTTTCACTTGCACACACTTATCCCATATCCTAATTATCTGTGCTTTTCTCTAAAAAATTCTCACCAACTCTGCATCAGATCCCTTCTAATTTTGCCTATACCAAATTACTGCTTCAACAAATCCTTATTTTTCTTTCATCATCAATATTTCACTTTCTACTTGATTTTTGATTTCCACTTCCCATTTTCTACTAGACCATTACTTTCAACCTTTTCTTGCCTCAAATTCTGTTGTCAGATAAACCTTTTGCAGCAAGTAGATAGCCGAGAGTAATAATCATAATAGACTGAAGGAGAGTAGGGTAGAGTGAAGAGAGATTTTATTTGGGATAGATACTTACATTTTATTTTGTGTTGCTGTTGTTACTGAATTTTGCTGGGTCTTTATCTTAGCCACTGGGGTATCTTTTCATCCTGGAAAAGAAGCCTAGCATAATCAAGGTACTCAGTTAAAATTTTGAATGAGTGTATGAATAAACAGAGAATTACAGGAGACAAAAGGCCAATGATATTGTGACTAAATGAAGTGCTAATATCCAGTAAAAGCATGAAGAGGTCTTTTCTAGTCTTGAGTTCTTATATGTAAATGTATATTGGTTCTTCTTGACATTTTTCTTAAATATTTCCATTTTCCTTTAAGTGTTTTTTTTCACTATCTTTTTATATTATATATGTATATCTTAATGCACTGACTATAATAGACCTCATTTTTAGGGGCAATATTGAGGTACACTGATTTGGAGTCACATAACAACATTTAGATGCAATAAGGTTCATTCATTGATGGTATTTTTTCCCAAAGACCAGAATGATGATTGTATGCATGAGTGTGTAGATGTGACTTGTCATACATTCTGATGCATTTTACCATTATATTTTCCAGCTGAAAATAATCATCATAGAAAATTCTTAGCAATTCTAATGGAACAAACAATAAAGAGGAAAAAGCTTCTTTCTGTATGTTTTCACTTAGTTTTACTAAATACTGAAGATCAAAGGTAATTTATCAGGATTTATAGATTTTTGTGGTTTCAGAAGGGATATTTCTCTATTTTATGTAAGTGAAGTTGGAGACAATCTCTGCTGAAGCTCATTATTTGGCAGCCATCCCCTCCACTTCTCTCAGGGTCCAGAGAGTAAAGACGTATAAACTACAAGAGTGTAAATACCAGCGTAGGTATTGAGAGAGAGTGATATAGAATATGACATTTTCTCCCTAAGACCATGCATCTTCATACTGAGTCAAGAGGATTCATGTCCATGATTTCAAAGTTGGAAAGGGTAGGAAAATGCAAAGTGTTTAACATAGTTTAGGAAAGCTACTAAGAATACTGTGTTCCAGGGCAGTGGTCCCCAACGTTGGCACCACGAACTGATTTCGTAGAAAACAATGTTTCCACTGACCAGAGGTTGGAAGGGTGGTTTCGGGATGATTCAAGCACATTTACATTTATCATGAACTTTATTTCTAATTTAAGGCCATAGTTAATCTGACAAGAGGTACCAGTCCACAGCCTAGAGGTTAGGGACCCCTATTCTAGACCACGCAACCTTACACAGCTTCATTTTTCATGGTTTGGTTTGTTTCCATATTGATGGGACTTTTACTCGTACCCAAATCAGTCAATGTTTGATGTGTTTTACTGTATGATAAGGAACAGAAAAGAAATAGGAATATTGTCCCTGCTACTAGGAATGCTGCAAGTCCTTGCTATAAAGAATTTATATTGCTGATGATTTTTTATTTATAGGCTACTGTCTAAAATATTCATTTAAACAAACAAACAAAAAAGGCTTAAAGAGTCTTGGCATTGGAAGAGAATCTTAAAGGACGTTTAGTTTAGCTATTATCTAGAACATGCTCTTTATGCTAAATGATGTTCTTACAATTCCTTTTAGTTTTCCACGTCTCACGCACTAAAGGCTCTAATAGAAGAAGGAAATATGTCTATTTGATATTGTTTAAACCAAGATTTCCCAATATTTTTGACCATTATACTTTTTATTTTCTACAGCTATTAAAATGAGTTTAAGAAACATCCCACAATGTCCTCTGTAGGTAATGTACTATATTTGGACTGTGAACAAGTGCTTTCTTATGTTGAAATATTTGTCTTTGTAATTTCTGACTACGTAAAACCATAAAACAGGGACCTGAATAAACTGGAAAGTTTTGAGCTTTAATTTCTCTTTTACAGAAACACCAAAGCCTANTAAGAGACAGCTCTGTAGGTAATGTAGTATATTTGGACTGTGAACAAGTGCTTTCTTATGTTGAAATATTTGTCTTTGTAATTTCTGACTACGTAAAACCATAAAACAGGGACCTGAATAAACTGGAAAGTTTTGAGCTTTAATTTCTCTTTTACAGAAACACCAAAGCCTAGGTTTTCATTTGCTTTCTTGGTCTGGTTTATTGTCATGATAAAGTTTACCCTTTCTGGGGTGTGTCTATGGTTTTAGCAAATGTAAACAGTCACCACTGCTACAATCAAGATACAGAATATCCCCATGACTCCAAAGAGTTTCCTTGCGCTCTTGTGTTGTCAGTGTCCTCCCTATACCCAGCCCTTGAGAAACAGGTCTAATTTCTGCCACTATGAATTTGCATTTTTTAGAATTTCACAGAGATTGAATCATATGATTATGTACTCCTCTGAATCTGACTTCTTTCACTTAAATGCTTTTGAGATTTATCACAATTACTCTTTGTAGCAGTGGCTTATGTCTTTTTATGATTGACTAGTAGTCTGATATGTGATGTATCAAATATTATCCATTCATCATTTGTTGGATATGTTGATTGTTTCCAGTTTGGGGCCATTGCATATGAAGCAACTATCAATATTTACCAATAAATATATGTTGAAAATGTTTCATTTTACTTGAGTAAAAATCTAGAAGAGATATTGCTGGATTTTGATAAGTAAATATTTACCTTTATACGAAATACCCGAAGTGTTTCCAAAGTGGGCTGTATTATATCACAGTCTCTTATAAAAACAGACTATATTATACTACAGTCTCACTAACAACATATGAGAGCTCAAGATTGCTCTACTTTCTTGCCTCACCAGAACTTGGAACTGTCATCGAAAAAAAAAAAAAGAAAACAATGTTAGCCATTCTAGTAGGTGTTTAGAGGTCACAGTGCAATTTTTGTTTGAGTTTTCCTAGCATATAATGATGATGACTATCTTTTTATATGTTTTTTGGCATTTGTATCATTTTCATGAAGTGTTCAAATATTCTGCCTATTTTTATGATATTTTTTATCTTGTAACATTGAGTCACAGATTAATTTATTTATTCTGGACACAAGTCTTTATCATATAGATGTTTGCACATACTTTGTTCTTGTCTGTAGCTGTCTTTTAGCTTTTTATGTATCTTCAAAGGGCCAAGTTTGTGTTTTGTTTTGGTTTTAATTTTGATGAAGTCCTATTTACCAATTTTTATTTTATGCGGCATTTTAAAATCCTGTTTAACAAATCTTTAACTGAAGATCAGAGATGTTTTGCTATTTTTTCCCCTAGAATTTCATAGATTTATCCATTGAGTTGGTGATGTCATCCAACCATCACATCCTCTGTTGCTCCCTTCTCCTCCTGCTTTCCATCTTTCCCAGCATCAGGGTCTTTTCCACGAGTTGGTTCTTTGCATCAGGTGGCCAAATATTGGAGTNTATTTTTTCCCCTAGAATTTCATAGATTTATCCATTGAGTTGGTGATGTCATCCAACCATCACATCCTCTGTTGCTCCCTTCTCCTCCTGCTTTCCATCTTTCCCAGCATCAGGGTCTTTTCCACGAGTTGGTTCTTTGCATCAGGTGGCCAAATATTGGAGTTTCAGCTTTAGCATCAATCCTTCCAATGAATATTCAGGGTTGATTTCCTTTAGGATTGACTGGTTTGATCTCCTTGCAGTCAAGGGACTCTAAAGAGTCTTCTTTAGCACTACAGTTTGAAAGCACCAATTTTTAGACTCTCAGCCTTCTTTATGGTCCAACTTTCATATGACTCTCTTTATGGTCCAGATCTCACATGACTCCTGGAGAAAGTACAGCTTTGACTACATGGACTATGTCAGAAAAATTATGTCTCTGTTTTTTAAATATGCTGTCTATGTTTGTCATAGCTTTTCTTCCTAAGAGCATTTAATTTCATGGCTGTAATCACTGGCCACAGTAATTTTGTCTGCTTAATCCTTATCTATAATCTGTTTCCTCCATCAAATGATTTTTTTTGTTTTCTTTTTTTTTAATTTTATTTTATTTTATTATTTTTTTTCCCAAGCCAGGCTTCACTTTATTTTACTTTACAGTACTATATTGGTTTTGGCATACATTGACATGAATCTGTCATGTCTCCCAAACATGAACCACCCCCCTCCACCTCCCACCCCACATCATCCCTCCAGATCATTCCCATACACCAGCCCCAAGCATCCTGCATCCTGCATTGAACATAGACTGACAATTAGTTTCTTACATCATAGTATACATATTTCAATGCTATTCTCCCAAATCATCCCACCCTCTCCCTCTCCCTCTCCCTCTCCCTCAGAGTCCAAAAGTCCGCTCTACACATCTGTGTCTCTTTTGCTGTCTTGCATACAGGGTCCTCA
>SJYX01011333.1:144779-161132 GCA_006410675.1 Oreotragus oreotragus | reverse complement strand
TTTAGATCTTTAATCCATTTTGAGTTTATTTTTGTGTGTGGTGTTAGAAAGTGATCTAGTTTCATTCTTTTACAAGTGGTTGACCAGTTTTCCCAGCACCACTTGTTAAAGAGATTGTCTTTACTCCATTGTATATTCTTGCCTCCTTTGTCAAAGATAAGGTGTCCATATGTGTGTGGATTTATCTCTGGGCTTTCTATTTTGTTCCATTGATCTATATTTCTGTCTTGAAGAGACATTTTGAAAAATAAGCCATTCAATAAAATAATCAGTTTCTTTTAAATTACAAAACTTAAAATGTTTCCTATCCAACAATTTATTATTTTACTTTGTATAAGGAGTCTAAATAGCAATCATGTAACCTTGAGTCTGTGGAAACACAGGTAGATTTCTTTATCTCTTCCCGGTTGCTGACACGTAGACTAAAGCTTTACTCTATAGAACATTTAGCACTCAGTGTCCTCTCCTTCCACTTGTAAATATCTGTGCTATTGATAAGTTGTTGTACACCAACAGAAGTTTAGTCAAAGTAGCAAGAGAATTATGTTACATGTGTATTTAAAAAAATCACATTTTTTTTCTCTTTATGTTTTTGCAGGTTTCAAGAAATTGCTAGTTATATTTGAAACCTTATATTAGTTATAATGGTCAAATTAAATTATGTGTACGAAATCATATTTTGACTATATGATGAGAGATAAATGTTAGTAATGTAGTTTATAGATCCAATATGCTCCATAAATACTTTTTGGATTGGCAGTGCATTTAGGGATGCAGAAAATTTCTGTAGAACCTTAAAAGCCTTGAGAGAAAAGGAAAGCAAGCTATGTTTTGCTGCTTTGATTTTATTCTAGTTATTATTACATAAAATATGTATTTATTATTACATAAAATGCCTTGGAAACAAATAGCAAGCAATTAGGAAAATGTTGCTCTTGTGAGATTCAGTGTAATCTTTTAAATGTCATCCAACCAATGTACATAGTGCCTAAGGAATGTTTGCACTTTGCAGGAATTTTTGCAGGTTATTTTCAATAAGAAATATGTGAAGAACTCCAATATGACAAAAAGATTTCAGTGGTCTGAAGTGCCTAATGCCACCTATAGGAAGGATGACATTTCTTTCCTGCGCTGGTGCTCAGTCTTTGCTTCCTTCCTCTGTCTTCTTGCAAATATTTTTGAATAGAAATCTGCAGGGACAACTTCTACACTCGTCATATTTCATTATTTAGTATTACATTACAGCCTTTGGTCAATAATCATGATAATTTTGATTTGAACAAGAAAATGACTTTGAATCCTACCCATTATATACTGATTCAAAGGGCAATAGATTTTGTAAGCACACACATAGCTACACCATCTATATGTGTATATTAATACATATTATGTATAGTGTCCACTATTATCAATTCTGTCATGATATATTTAATGCCTTTTATGATAGTCTCTTTGAAAATGATTGAAAATTTTAAAATACACTTACTTCTGTGACAAATTACTTTTGCATTCAAAGAATTCAGGATACCTTTTATATTACAAAAGTTTTCTTAGGAAATATAAAACTATTTATACCTGGACACAAGAGACTGACATTTGAAGATAGGCTAAATGACCATCAAGCACTCACCAACTGAACTGAACGCAAACATTTTTTAAAAATACCAATTAATGCAAATGTAGGCAAGTCTTTCACATTTTAACATATTTCTGAATATCTTCTAAAAGGACAAGTTAAAAAGAAAAAAAATAAAAACAAATGAATCTTCAAGTTTGAACTATAAACACTAAAAAAAAAAGTGGATTCCTTAGCCAAGGGTAAATTTCT
The DNA here is from genome assembly GCA_006410675.1 of Oreotragus oreotragus. Lineage (NCBI taxonomy): Eukaryota > Metazoa > Chordata > Mammalia > Artiodactyla > Bovidae > Oreotragus > Oreotragus oreotragus. Next base: position 159,304 of record SJYX01011333.1, on the reverse strand, counting down.
CTTTATTTATATCTGTTCCCAGCTGGCCGTGGGTGGTATCTCATTCCTGGAAATTCTATCTTGAAAAGCAAATGCTTAGGGAAATATTCATTTAACCATGAACAGTGGTGTCTCCAGCTCTGAAATGTCATTTTGAGAAGTCCCTGACGAAAGAGAGAGAAATGTGGCTGTGCTTTGGCAGACTCTGTAATGCTCAGTTCTCAAATTAATGGGTTTTGTCAGGTACTGACGGCTTTGTTGACCATGCTCTATACTGTGATGTGCCTGATGTGACTGGGCTTATGCCATATCCGTACTGATGGAATTACTGTCATTAGTATTATTAATATGCATACAATTCTCCTTGATCTCTGGATCTGTTTGGAATTTTCAGAGGAGCTGACTGTTGGTAAGGCTTCAAACTGATGAACATGCTTGTTTTAATTTTTAAAGGAAGAGCAGTGTATTATTAACAGGCTTGGGAGTGAGTTGGACATTAAAATGATGTGGTTTAGAACAAAATGCGTTTGTTTTTGTATGTGCACTTTCGGTTTGTGATATTAGCTCATTTGTTACTATCTCTGCTTTTGTTTTAGTATTTTGATGTCACTGATTATACTATAATGGAATGTCCAGGATTTTATGAATCCATTAATAAACCAGGTTAAAGAGGGAAAAAGCCTTCCTCTATTGATTGATTTTTGAATATCTTTTATTCTTATTTACTAAAAGTAAAATATTGTCATATTAGGCAACTTGAAAAACAGTGGAGTAAGAAAGCCCAAACAAAACGATATACAACCCTTATTCCCATAGATGCTTTTTATATTCTGAATCTGCTTGTCTTTCCCAGCTTAGGGAACTCTGTGAAAACAAAGTTGAATCTCTAAGTATGAGGCCTTGAACTCTCTCCTAGGTTGGTGTTGAACCATATCCTCACACACTGAGTCAATAAAAGAGTGACAGATTGGAGATGATATCTCTGAGCACAGGCAACGAGAGGTATCCTGTTAAACTATGAAATAAGTTGTGTTGGTACACTGTGCCTGGATCTCAGTTCTTGGAGCTGTCCTCTTGCTTGTGCATGCTTCTGATACCCCTGGCAACAGATGTCTCCTGGTCCCTTGGCCCCCTATTCCAAGCTTTCCCACTATCACATGTGAACTCTATTGGTGTCAGGATTGAGTCACATGTCCAATCTCCTAGGCTTAGAACTTCTTCCCTGATTTTCCCTCATTCTTCGCTTGGACTTTAGGTGACTTTTAAAGCACTACTTGGTTTGGCTCCGGGCTTCTACTCCAAGCTGATCTGCTATCATCTTCCCTTTTGTTCAGTGAGAACTAGTTTTATGTTATTCTGTTTTTGTTTGTTTCCCCTTATAACACATCAAGAACATTTCCTACTCAGGGCTCTGTACTATGTGAACACATCTGAAATGTTCATATCCTTGATCTTTACTGGTTGCTAGCCTAGATGTAACCTCTCAGGTCTTCCTTGACTGCCTTGTCCAAGTAACTCTTTAGTAAGAAAACCTTTCCTTTTCTTGATTCCATTTTTATTTTTTTTTAAATTGAAGAATAGTTGATTTACAATGTTGTGTTAGTTTCAGGTATTCAGTGAATCATNATGTTCATATCCTTGATCTTTACTGGTTGCTAGCCTAGATGTAACCTCTCAGGTCTTCCTTGACTGCCTTGTCCAAGTAACTCTTTAGTAAGAAAACCTTTCCTTTTCTTGATTCCATTTTTATTTTTTTTTAATTGAAGAATAGTTGATTTACAATGTTGTGTTAGTTTCAGGTATTCAGTGAATCATATATATATATATATATACATATATATGTATTCTTTTTCAGATTCTTTTCTATTATAGGTAATTATAAGATACTGAATATAGTTACCAGTGCTATAGAGTAGGTCCTTATTGTTTATTTATTTTCTGTATAGTAGTGTTTATCTGTTAATTTTAAACTCCTAATTTATTGCTCCCTACCCCTATCTCCTCTAAAAGTAGAGTTACTATATGAACCAGTATATCCACTGCTAGGCATATATCTAGAAAATGTGAAAATCCTAATTCTAAAAGATAGATGCACCCCAACGTCCGTGTGTGTGTGTGTTAGCCGCTTAGTTGTGTCTGACTCTTTGTGACCCCATGGACTGTAGCCTGCCAGGCTCCTCTGTCCATGGGATTCTCCAGGCAAGAATACTGGAACGGATTGCCATTTCCTTCTCCACCAGTGTTCACAGAGCACTATTTTCAATAGCCAAGAAATAGAAGAAACCTAAATGTTCATCAACAGATGAGTGGATAAAGAACATATAGTACACATACACAGTGGAATATTAGTCATGGAAAAGAATGAAATAATTCCATTTGCAATAACATGGATGGACCTTAGAGATTATCATATTAAGTGAAGACAGAGAAAGACAAATATTATATGATATCACTTGCATGTGGAATCTAAATAAATGATACAAATAAACTTATTTACAAAAGAGAAATTGACTCAGACATGGAAAACAAACTTATGGATCTCATTGTTTAACAGCATACATTGTCTAAAATTGCTTGTGTGTTAATGAATTTATTGTCTATCTTGATTCTTGCCCACTGCCCTCTGCTCATTCCTACACTACAATTTACATTCCATGTAAACAGGAGTTTGTTTAACTCACCTCTATGTTTCCCTTGTTTATATTAGTCTTGCAATTCATGGGGTTGCAAAGACTTGGACACGACTGAGGGACTGAACTGAACTGAATTGAGCAGAGAGAAAATATCTGAATGATACTTTCAGAAAGTATCAGAAATGCTATATGGATGCTGGTTATTAGAGCTTGATTATCCCATAAGATGAGTGTGAGTATTGAATAAGTTCCAGATCATGGAATCTTGAGAGTCTTTTTACACTCTTTTGGGACAGTGGAGGGCTCATCTGCAAAAACAAAAAGGCTCTCCACTTTCCCCAGAGAAAATGAGAAATAATTTTCATTCCTTCCTAATGTAAATATGTGAATACTACAGTATAGGTTTAATGACTTATTATACTTTATCATATGGATATAACATATTTTAAGTCACCAGTCCCTTAGTTTTGGTCATCTGATTTTATTCCTTCTATCTTTTCTGTATTGTCAGTGTCACCTCCATGGATATCTTTGTACTTATGTCTTCTGTACACTTTTTATCATTTCCTTCAGCTACATTGCTTGAAATCAAATTGCTGTATTAAAATGGATTCCCCTCTTTGAATACTTCCCATACTATTATATGATAATCTCTCTCTTAACATACTAATATTTGAGACACATAAAAAATAGATCTTTTCAGAAAAGTTTAGAATTCTTGAATCCACTTGTGAGCTTTCTAGTTTTAATTTCAATTTAACTGCATTATTAAAGTGAATAAAGATTGATTTTTTTTCCCAGAAGAAGAGCCAGAGAAAAGTAATTTGTCTGTCTTTATAGCCAGTGCAACCAAAGTAGGAATGTGACTGGCTTCAATTTGTCCCTATTTTTTTGCTCTTATTTACTACATTACTCTTTAAATAAATGAAGTTCAGAAGAAACTAGGCTCAAGATATACCAAAAAAGAAATAGTATCCATATTGCTCATAGTGTTAATAAATGGAATCCTTTAAGCCTACTTACAGAGATGTGACTCTTTTCTCAAAAGTTAAACTTTATGTTTTTTCTCGAAAGGATGGCAGTTCCTTGATATAAGACTGTAAGAATGCTTTCCAATGCAAGAGGGTTTTTTTCCCCAAACTTGGCATGAGCAAAGGAATGCAATGCACTTGCTGCCCTGTGAAAAACACCAATTATATTATGTTCCAAAAATGTCTCAATTAAAAAGAAAGGAAGGGATAATACTTGTCATTTGTGGTCATATTCTTAACATACAACTTCCCTCGTGGCTCAGATGGTAAAGCATCTGCCTACAATGCGGGAGACCCGGGTTTGATCCCTGGGTTGGGAAGATNTGTTCCAAAAATGTCTCAATTAAAAAGAAAGGAAGGGATAATACTTGTCATTTGTGGTCATATTCTTAACATACAACTTCCCTCGTGGCTCAGATGGTAAAGCATCTGCCTACAATGCGGGAGACCCGGGTTTGATCCCTGGGTTGGGAAGATCCCCCAGAGAAGGAAATGGCAACCCACTCCAGTACTCGTCCCTGGAAAAATCCCATGGACAGAGGATCCTGGTGGGCTACAGTTTGTGGGGTCACAAAGAGTCAGACATGACTGAGCTACTTCACTTTCACTTTTTCACTTTTTCTTAATATACAGTCCAGCAATCACACTCAGGTATTTACACAATTGACTTGAAAACTCCTGTCTACACAGAAACCTACACAAATATTAATAGCAGTTTTATTTACAATTGTCAATACGTGAAAACAAAACAAGATATCCTTAAATAGATGAATGGATAAACAAATTGTGTTCCGTGCATACAATGAAATACTACTTAGTGATATAAAGAAATGCTCTATTAAGCCACCAAAAGGCATGGAGAAACTATAAGTGCATGTTATTATAGTAAAAGAAGCCTATGTGAAAAGGCTGTATACTGTATAATACAAACTATATGACATTCTGAGGCAAACCTATAGAGACAGTAGGAACATGGAGTTCCACAACCACAGACAGTGGTTGCCAGGGACATAGAGGGAGAGAGATAAGAATGAATAGAGATTTTTAGTTCTTTCTAGTTCAGTGAAACTATATTATAAATACTATAATATATGACATTATATATTTGGGAAAATGCACAACTGTACAAAATAAAGATTGAGCCTTAATATGAACTGTGGACTTCAGTTACAATAAGTGATTGACACTGACTTGTTAATTGTCACAAAAGTACCACTAAAGCAATATGTTCATAAAAGGGGAAACTGTATGCTGGGAAATAGTGATATATGGAAACATTTAGTGCTATCTTCTCTATTTTTCTGTAAATCTAAACTGTTCTAAAAATGATGTCATTAATTTTGTTTTTGATTTTTTTTCTTTTTTTTTTTTGTATTTATTTATTTTTTTACACGAACTCCCAAACATGAACCTCCCTCCCACCTCCCACCCCACATCATCCCTCCAGATCATCCCCATACACCAGCCCCAAGCGTCCTGCATCCTGCATTGAACATAGACTGGCAATTCATTTCTTACATGATAGTATACAAATTTCAATGCTATTCTCCCAAATCATCCCACCCTCTCCCTCTCCCTCTCCTTCTCCCTCAGAGTCCATAAGNAGTCTGTCTCTTATACACATCCTCCCACCTCCCACACCACATCATCCCTCCAGATCATCCCCATACACCAGCCCCAAGCGTCCTGCATCCTGCATTGAACATAGACTGGCAATTCATTTCTTACATGATAGTATACAAATTTCAATGCTATTCTCCCAAATCATCCCACCCTCTCCCTCTCCCTCTCCTTCTCCCTCAGATTCCATAAGTCCGCTCTACACATCTGTATCTCTTTTGCTGTCTTGCATACTGTCATTAATTTTATTTATTTATTTATTTTTCTTTTTTTTTTGTATTTATTTATTTTTTTACACGAACTCCCAAACATGAATGTCATTAATTTTAAGAAAGAATGAAAAGTGGCTTTTCCCTCCTATGTTTATCTCCAGTATGGTCTAGTGACTGGTTATACCTAATCTTTTTTTTTTGTTGGATAGAACCATTTAATCTATTTGATACTACAAACCCTCTGACATAGGCTTTTTAAACTAGGTGATTGTACCAGACCACCTGACCTGCCTCTTGAGAAACCTATATGCAGGTCAGGAAGCAACAGTTAGAACTGAACATGGAACAACAGATTGGTTCCAAATATAAAAAGGAGTATGTCAAGGCTGTATATTGTCACCCTGCTTATTTAACTTCTATGCAGAGTACATCATGAGAAACACTGGGCTAGAGGAAGCACAAGCTGGAATCAAGATTGCTGGGAGAAATATCAATACTTCAGATATGCAGATGACACCACCCTTATGGCAGAAAGTGAAGAAGAACTAAAGAGCCTCTTGATGAAAGTGAAAGAGGAGAGTGAAAAAGTTGGCTTTAAGCTCAACATTCAGAAAACTAAGATCATGGCATCCAGTCCCATCACTCCATGGCAAATAGATGGGGAAACAGTGGGAACAGTGGCTGAGTTTATTTTTGGGCTCCAAAATCACTGCAGATGGTGATTGCAGCCATGAAATTAAAAGACTCTTAACTCCTTGGAAGAAAAGTTATGACCAACCTAGACAGCATATTCAAAAGCAGAGACATTACTTTGCCAACAAAGATCTGTCTAGTCAAAGCTATGGTTTTTCCAGTGGTCATGTATGGATGTGAGAGTTGAATCATAAAGAAAGCTGAGCGCCGAAGAATTGATGCTTTTGAACTGTGGTGTTGGAGAAGACTCTTGAGAGTCCCTTGGACTGCAAGGAGATCCAACCAGTCCATCCTAAAACAGATCAGTCCTGGGTGTTCATTGGAAGAACTGATGTTGAAGCTTAAACTCCAGTACTTCGGCCATCTAATGTGAAGAGCTGACTCATTGGGAAAGACTTTGATGCTGGGAAAGATTGAGGGCAGGAGGAGAAGGGGACGACAGAGGATGAGATGTTTGGATGGCCTCACCGACTCAATGCACATGGGTTTAGGTAGACTCTGGGAGTTGTGATGGATAAGGAGGCCTGGCATGCTGCAGCTCATGGGGTCACAAAGAGTTGGACATGACTGAGCCACTGAAGTAAAATGAACTGTATCAGCCAATCATTTTCCTCATTGTCAGGCTCTCTCCTGGTCTTCTAGAGCCCTGTTAAAGCTTCAGAGTGATTTTCTGAATCATTATCTTTTTCTTGCTTGCTTGGACTTATATTTCTGTGCCACAGGTGTATTAGACATAGTTTCATCTGAAAAAATGGCAGAAAGCTGAGTATGTAAAACCTTTCCTTTTAGGTTGCTAAGTAGTCAGTATTATATATCTGATGTTAAAGGGAAAAATAATAGCAATGTCTGTAAGCCTTCTAGATCTCTTTCAAACCAGTTAAAAAATGTCACTGACCTTGATGTTATCCTGTCTGAGAAGTTAAGTAAGTAATATAACAATAACAGTTTTCTTGACACTCTATTTCCATATTATGAAAAAATTAGCTCCATATCTTAAAGCAAAGGAAGTGATAATATGTTGATTTTTAGATAAATGCTTGCCATCTAAACATTTAATTTTCTAAACTAAATTAATTTGACAGCAGAATAACTGGCTCTCAACTGGGCTCTCTCTTACTTGGATTTAGGTTTGTAATGTGATGGACAGAAGAAGAGAAGGAAAACCATTAAATATAGTAATTTCACTTTCCTCTGTAATTCATTACAAACACATTCATATAAAATTGATGCTACCCTATAATTATCATCATAATAATTCCAGTATGTCATTCTATCATGTTATTCCATTCTATGGAAATCATATTTGTAGGACTCCACGCCGTTCAGTGTTTCTTTTGTATTATCTGTTGCACCTGCTTTTCTCATATCATGAAAGTTCAGTTTAGATACAGTAAACTATGTACCCTGTCTTATTCATTCTGCACTAATTAGAGCAGTATTTTCCTTCCTTGGAGGATGAATAGTGCCTAAGATGATAGTTCTGTGATTACATGTTGATAACTAAATTCCTGTAGAACACCTTGAATTGCAAGTGCGTGAAAGCTCAATAGTAGGACTTTGAACCTGTCGCCCTGTCTTTCTCAGCTCTGACTCAGCACCAATGTTGTATATTTATGGAAGGAAGTCCATTTGAAGTAGCAAGCTTTTGGTCCATTTGATGTTTTCTGTTTCCTCTCCTTTCAGTTAGATTTCTATTTGTCCAGAAGACCTATTTTTGTGATATAATAAGAGGACACATTCAAAGCATTTGCTCATTGAGTTATCCTAAACCTTGTTTCTTCCAATTTAATAATTAAGAAACGTTTGACTAACAACCATGATATCATAATTTGCTAATAGAACAATAGCTTTTGTATCAGTGTCTGCTTATTTATAGGCAGAATAAAGAGACTAAACTGAATTTATATAGATCTCCTCAAGCACAATTGTATACTGATAGAGTGTTACTGTATGAAAAGTACCTGAAGAGTGGTATGTATGTGTGTTTCTTTAATGCAGAAGTTCTCAAACACATCAGTTAAATAAGTAGTATTTTCTGATACTCTTATATAACATTTGGAAGACAATTGTGGCTACTTTTTGCAAGACTTTTAAATCATTCTCACTATTGGAATTTGGCTTTTCTTTAGATGGGATTTTGAGGGGGAAGAAAAACCTATTATTTTGAACTAAAGTTTTTTTCTAACATCATTGATAGAGAAATTCAGCTCTAAGCTACAATTTCATCAAGTTATTTAATTGTTTTCTTCTTGTCCAGATCTCTAAATTTTTGAAATTCTTTTAAAGGAATTTCTCTAAGCAGAGAACTATATCTGAAATGAAATTATAATTGATAATTTACTTTTAAAGTATTCAGATAGTCTCTTCATTCATAGAAATATATATGAGTGTGTGCATATATGTACACATATATGTGTGTGTATGTAAATATATGTATATATACATATATATAGAGAGAGAGCTTACAGTTTTTAGTTATGTTTATTTAATTTATTCCATCTTCCCTTCTGGTTCAGATGGTAAAAGTGTCTGCCTACAATGCAGGAGACCCAGGTTTGATCCCTGGGTTGGGAAGATTCCCTGGAGAAGGAAATGGCAACCCACTCCAGTACTCTTGCCTGGAAAATCCAATGGACAGAGAAGCGTGGTAGGCTACAATCCATTGGGTTGCAAAGAGTCAGACATGACTGAGCGACTTCACTTTCTTTTCTTTCTTTCTTTAATTTGGAGTGGAACAACAGCTGACAATATTTTCTTAAAGGCAGATTGCGTTCCACAACAGTGAACAATGACATCAGATCATAGCAGCCTAGATTTCTTAGCCACGAAAAGAAGACATCAATTCAAAGGCAAGAACTATGAATATTTATCATGGACAACACTTGCTAAACATTTGAAACCCGCTGGATCCAGAATTTCACTTAGAAATTCAATTGATGATGACAGTTGGTAAGTTGCTTTCATATATTGTTATTTCTCTTGTATGATTATTTTATTTTGTAAATTTAATGGACCTAAGCACAGAAAACATAACCAAAAGTTTTGTCACCCTTAAAATTATTCATAAAATGAATATTCCCTTACACATATGACAAAACATACATTTAAGTGATAATTCCAATACTCATATGTTTTATTCAAAGACCAAAACCTTTTCACATATCTTATTTATGTAACTGTTTTTTTTTTCTTTTTTGTTGCATACAAGAGAAAATAATTCAGTATGAGATACACAGAGCCATCCACAGATGTCACCATGAAATATTACTGGCTTCATAGCATTTGCTCTATTCCATTCACTCTAGCCATTGTAAAGTATATGTAACTTAAAATGACTGGTCACCATGTGGCTTACCATATCTCTCACCATAATATTTTTGACTTTGAAGTTATAGACATACAGTATAGCTTTCAACTTACCTCTAAAGATTTTCAGATTTAATGCCAAGTCCAACAGTCACCTTTTGTGTTTCAGATGCAGATTCTCATGATGTAGGGTGCCTGTGTTATTCATGATCTTTCCCTTGTTCAAGACAAGTGCAGATTAATGATGGTGTTGGGAAGAATTCTGCACCTATTCCGTTCTGTATTAATCTAAAAAATGAAGGGCCATACATGTTTTCTCTTTCACATTATCTTTCCACAGAGGAATTATGATTTTAAACCTTATCCCTAAAAGTAGACTCGTGATTCCTAGAGACACAGTATCCTCTCAGGGCTTACTTCATCTATGCCTACAAAATAAAGCAAAAAATTGTCATTCTCTTTTGTACTGAGAATTACTCATCTGCTTGATGTGGTGAGCTTTGTTCACAGTTTCACACATTCCATCACTCTCCTCAAGGCTGGCTGCTTCCTGATTTCTCATTTTCATACCAGGATCATTTTCTGTGAAGTGTTTGTCTTCAATTCCAGTAGGATTCTTAGGTTTTTCTTGTCACCTAGTACACAATGTTTCACGTATCATCACTGTTTATGGCAAGGTTACCCTTTCAAGTATGATTTGAGATGAAGACAACTCAACTTCGTTACATTGCCTTATTGATACATTTTATGGATCAGGTGAGCTCTTGCTTTAACAAATATGTGGGTTTAGATTGTTTGCAGCAATGCTTTGTTAATGATAAAAAGTAGGAGCTTTGTGAAAATATATTGAGTTGAAAAGCTACCTACACAAGGTATCGTGTGTGTCTGTATACCTTCTTTGATCGTATGGAAACATCCTTTACTGATTTTTAAGGTGGTTGGTTGCTGATTTCCTACAACTATGTCTCGTAAGTAGAGTGATTTGTGAAGGCTCACGTGCTAGATGAAAGTCCTGACTGCATCTTTGGTGCAGTCTCCTTTTCTACGTGACTATTCTGCTCTGAAGTTTTCAACAGCACGTAGCCCTGAGTGCGGCATGGACCTCTTTATAGCTTTTAAAATGAAAAATAAAAAGGAAGAAAAAAAATCAAGCACTGGCTTATAAAGTAGACCCTGAAACGAAATTCTTCAAGGGCTCTAGTGTTTAGTTTATTCCATATCTTCTCACAGAATTTGCCTTCATGAGCGTGAAGTAAAAAAACAACGATCTCAGTGGTTCATGATTAATGTCAGGGAACTGTGATTTGGCATGACACAAACTGTGTCACCAAAAGAAAAAGGTAAAGGAGAAGGGTAATTGCTCAGCGATTCACCCCAGAGGATGCCAGCGAAAGGCATCTGAAATCAATGCTCCTAAAGCCTCGATGCTGCCTTGCCTCATTTCACCAACCTTTTCTAAGTTGTGTCTCCTGTGAAAAGGGGACCTCTCGGGCACTTAGGGAATATCACACAGTCACTTTTGCAAAAGAAGGCAGCTTTTACATTTCACTTTTGAGTTTTCTCTACAGTCCAGAAGCTTTTAGTGTGGAATTCAATTAAAACACACTCTGCTGCCTGGAAAAGCTTTTCCTTGTAAAGACTGTCTAGTTGCATATGGTCAAAATGGTATCCAACGGCAATATCTTTAATGGCATTGAAGAAACTTGTAGTTACAATTCATTGTCCTGAGATTTTTATAGACCTGAAATGCATTGTCTCTGTACCCACTTTCATAAGGACCAGAAAGTTGCTTTTGTAGAATTTGTATAGAACATTTTTGGTACTGACAAATTGTGGTCTTTTCTTTAATAGCACCTGTGAGTGCTCTTCTGTCCACTCAGTATACTATCTAATGCTTCAATTTATGTGGCAAGCAGATGGCTGGAAGAGGATATGTAGCTGTATCAAAATAACTAGAAAATCACTAGTCAGGTACCTGGAAAGGAAGAGTAATGCATGCTGCGATCTGATTTGAACTCTGTCTTCACTGAACTCAATACTGCCCCTTTTAAGGTCATTTTTTTTTAAAGATCCAGAAGGAATAGTGTGTAGGAGAATGGCCAGACATCTACACTTAAGAGGAATCATAGTTCATGACTGCTCTATTTTACAAATTATGTCTTAAGTCTTGAGCTATTTATGAAAAAAAATACATAATATTTTAAAAATTATTTCATTTATGTGCAATGAATCAAAATGGCTCTATGACATTATTTTCAGAGAAAAGTGTTGTGAATTATATGTACAACACATTTATAATAACACATATATAATGTATATAATTTCATATATACTTGCACATATATTAATACATAACTAAGTTCAGTTCAGTCGCTCAGTTGTGTCTGACTCTTTGTGACCCCATGAATTGCAGCATGCTAGGCCTCCCTGTCCATCACCACTCCTGGAGTTCACTCAGACTCACGTCCATCGAGTCCGTGATGCCATCCAACCATCTCATCCTTTGTCGTCCCCTTCTCCTCCTGCCCCTAATCCCTCCCAGCATCAGAGTCTTTTCCAATGAGTCAACTCTTTGCATGAGGTTGCCAAAGTATTGGAGTTTCAAGTTTAGCTTCAGTCCTTTCAATGAATATTCAGGACTGATTTCCTTTAGGATGGACTGCTTTCATCCCCTTGTCTGTTATGTAGTCTTCTTTATAGCACTCATTTTATTTTTTTATTTTTATTTNAGTCAGTTCTTCGCATGAGGTGGCCGAAGTATTGGAGTTTCAAGTTTAGCATCAGTCTTTGCAAAGAACACCCAGGACTGATCTCCTTCAGAATGGACTGGTTGGATCTCCTTGCAGTCCAAGGGACTCTCAAGAGTCTTCTCCAACACCACAGTTCAAAAGCATCAATTCTTCGGCGCTCAGCCTTCTTCACAGTCCAACTCTCACATCCATACATGACCACAGGAAAAACCATAGCCTTGACTGCTGCTGCTACTACTAAGTCACTTCAGTCGTGTCCGACTCTGTGCGACCCCATAGACGGCAGCCCACCAGGCTCCCTAGTCCCTGGGATTCTCCAGGCAAGAACACTGGAGTGGGTTGCCATTTCCTTCTCTAACACGTGAAAGTGAAAAGTGAAAGTGAAGGCGCCCAGTTGTGTCCGACTCTTAGACCCCATGGACTGCAGCCTAGCAGGCTCCTCCATCCATTGGATTTTCCAGGCAAAAGTACTGGAATGGGTTGCCATTGCCTTCTAGATGGACCTTTGTTGGCAAAGTAATGTCTCTGCTTTTGAATATGCTATCTAGGTTGGTCATAACTTTCCTTCCAAGGAGTAAGTATCTTTTAATTTCATGGCTGAAATCACCATCTACAGTGATTTTGGAGCCCCCAAAATAGTCTGACACTGTTTCCACTGTTTCCCCATCTATTTCCCATGAAGTGATGGGACCAGATGCCATGATCTTCATTTTCTGAATGTTGAGCTTTAAGCCAACTTTTTCACTCCCCTCTTTCACTTTCATTAAGAAGCTTTTAAGTTCCTCTTCACTTTCTGCCAAGGGTGGTGTCATTTGCATATCTGAGTTTATTGATATTTCTCCGGGATATGTGGATAATTCACACATAGTTATACCATGGTTTGCCTAAATATCCACTGCAGTTCAGAGAGAACTCTTGGGTGTGAGCTTTCTGTTTGAGATACTGATTTCATAGGATATGAAGATTTGTGACATGCAAGTTGTCAATAGCTGAATAATCTTGCTTTACAACCCAGGAAGGAATGTAAACACTTGAACTCTTAAATGATAAGGGGGAGAAACAATACAACAGACAGAGGTATTTTTCTTGACAAGGCTACCTAGTCATTCTTCCTTTAGCTCATCATGGTATAATCAGAAATTTTACCTTGACTCAGCATCTTGTTTTCTTATAGGAAATTTTTTTTTCTTATATCATGGGCTGAAATTATGTGTTCAGAAGACTTGGAGACATTATTGATCAAGGAGATTCTCTACTTCTTTTCTATCTGCTTTGGAAGCTAAATCAGTGGATTTTTCTAACACCATTAAGCAAAATTAGTTCTGTGTAAATCTGTGTAAGTCCACACATAAAGTGGATGTATGAGTAGAAACTATTTTCTGCTCTTGGAATGTTGGATGTTCTACAAAAGTTTAACCTTGAAAAGGAGAAATGAGAAATGGCAAACCACATATGAGGAAGGCCATTTTCCCCTTAATGTTTGGCTCTCACAAATATGTCTGAGCTATAAAAAGATGAGAAACTTGAAAACAGATGGCTCATCTATTTCTGCCTATATGAATTGTAGAGCATTTGAAAGAAATGTCAATCATATAAATTGAAATCTGAGTACTCTATCATTTCATAAGTTTTTCCTTATAAGCCATTTGTTAATTGCTCCATTATCTTTCCCTGATTCTACTGAATTGAGAGTATTTGCTGCTTATTAGGATAATTTTGGTATCTAATGACATGTCATTTATCTTTAAGTAATACAAAGCAGACAGGGATTGATATGGCAATCAATTAGAATCACTTGACTTTTTCAAATGTTTATTATAAATGTGTAATCCCAAATGAAGCACAATTATGAAGTTTGTGGGTAGAAGATCACAAACTTAGGAGGCAAAAATTCCAAGTTTAAATTACCTTAACTTATTTTAATATATATTATCTTCTTTTAAGTGGGAATAGAGGAATTCATATATATATATATTAAACCTCTTTAGGGAAGAAAGTCTTTCACAAATTCTTGTATATAGATTGAACCTTGAAGACAACCAAGCAACATTCCAAATCTCTCCAGCAAATTCTTTAGACATTTCTTTTTAATATCATATATAACAGTAGCTAGTATTATATGTGTTTGTATATATTTTACATGTGCATACTTATATATAATATAGTGTTCAGTTCAGTCGCTCAGTCGTGTCCGACTCTTTGCGACCCCATGAATAGCAGCACGCCAGGCCTCCCTGTCCATCACCATCTCCCGGAGTTCACTCAGACTCACATCCATCAAGTCCGTGATGCCATTCAGCC
>SJYX01011333.1:86891-144708 GCA_006410675.1 Oreotragus oreotragus | reverse complement strand
AGTCCGTGATGCCATCCAGCCATCTCATCCTCGGTCGTCCCCTTCTCCTCCTGCCCCCAATCCCTCCCAGCATCAGAGTCTTTTCCAATGAGTCAACTCTTCGCATGAGGTGGCCAAAGTACTGGAGTTTCAGCTTTAGCATCATTCCTTCCAAAGAAATCCCAAGGTTGATCTCCTTCTGAATGGACTGGTTGGATCTCCTTGCAGTCCAAGGGACTCTCAAGAATCTTCTCCAACACCACAGTTCAAAAGCATCGATTCTTCAGCGCTCAGCTTTCTTCACAGTCCAACTCTCACATCCATACATGACTACTGGAAAAACCATAGCCTTGACTAGACAGACCTTAGTCGGCAAAGTAATGTCTCTGCTTTTGAATATACTATCTATGTTGGTCATAACTTTCCTTCCAAGGAGTAAGCGTCTTCTAATTTCATGGCTGCAGTCACCATCTGCAGTGTAATTGTACTAGATATATGTTTTTGTAATTTTATATATGTTACATAAAACTCCCAGATTTTTTTGGGGGTTGGGGGGGATGAGAACAGGCATAGGGGATAACTAAATTGATTCCAACATTCATCTGTAACTGCAATAAACAATCAGAACTGTGCATCAAATCTACAAGAGGAACTAGCTGAAAGACAAAGTGACCTAGACCTCACTTTTTAAACTGTTTCAGTGGGTTTGGGATAAAGCTAAGCTTCATCTGTATTTAAAACCACAACAGCAACAAAAAATAACTGATTCTGGAAATTCTCACTTGCTTTCTCTTTATATTTATATATAGGAGTGAAACCTTAGCATTTCTGTGTTAGCTAATTGCCCCCAAAAATATGTGTTATAATTGTAACCCATAGGTAGAATAAATGGGACAGGATGGATTTATGTATATCCCTTCCTGTCCTCATGGCAAGTGCCACCCATGGAACACAGCATTCTACATTTTTCACGTATAAGTCAGCCTTAGTCCCTGGTGTCCTCCAAAGTCTAGGTAGAACACACCTACCAAGCTTCCAAATGGTCAACTTGAAATGTTGTTCATCTAATTTACATATAATTTACAGAATAACAGGCTTTCCAGGTAGCCGTAGTGGTAAAGAACCCACCTGCCAATGTGGGAGACTTAAGAGATGCAGGTTCCATCTTTGGATTGGGCAGATCCCTGGAGGAGGGCATGGAACCCCATTCCAGTATTCTGGCCTGGAGAATCCCATCAACAGAGGAGCCAGGCAGTTTACAGCCATAGGGGTCATAAAGAGTTGGATGCAACTGAAACGACTTAGCATGCACCTAGAGAATAACATGTACATTTTTCAGCTTCAGTAGTATAAAAGGAAAGATATAGTTAATAGATTTGGAGGGGATTCAGGAGATGATGAATAAGGGAAAGTCATCTTTATGTAAAGATCTAAGGTTGATGATACAAGAGGCAGAGATTTATGAATACAATTTAAATTGAAAAAGTAATCAATAATATTACTAATAAAAGAATAATAAACAATTTTGAAGAAGCAAGAAAAAGAAAAGTTGATGAGCAATATAAACGGGCATGTTCTTTTGGAGTGTAGAGTGCATAAATGACAATTAGAATTGGTAAATTTAAAAACTAGTATAAAGATGTTTATATATAGAAAAATTACCAACAGAAATTTAAAAATACTCTACAACCACCCTTACCCTAAAGTGTCTGTGAAACTGGAGAAGACTGTGATTCAACATTGTAGCCCTTCCCTAATACTAACTTCCTTACAGTTATTAAAAGCATTCAAAAATAATAGAAATTTACTATTCAGACATTTCTAAAATATGTTAATTTAGTTTGTCTTTTCTAGATATACTGGAAATTTAATAATAAAAATTGTCAGCCTTAACTTTTCACTGGAAGTAATTATCCAAAAGTGATCTTAGATACTAATCATGTAATGATATTTAGTAAGACAATAATTAAATTGCTAGGGACCTTACATTATGTTGAAACTTACTAATATTATTATACTTTTTAAACAATGTTATATTAAAATAGCACTGAGGCTCTCTATGGTCAAAAATCAGTGCACAAATTATATCTTCAATGATGCAAAAAAAAAAAAAAACTGACTCCTTATTTCCTTGTCTAAGTGAATCTTCTTTGCTCTTGCCACTAATTTGTATCCTTTTTTTCTTTTCTGTAAATGTGAGTGCTCTCTAATATTCTCAGTATTGTGCTCTCCTATTATCTGGCTATTTCTTTCCATTTTCACAGTTTTATACAGTTTGATGTGGTGTTGGTTCATATCTTCCCTTACCTACAAGACTATTTAGTTTCAACCAATTTGCTGAGTGTAGGGATCACACAGTGTCTGGAACATGGTGCCTACTGTGAATGAGGTGCCTAAAATAAGCTAGGTTATGAATGAATACATTTGTAGGCAGAAAAGATTTATAAATTGCTTTAAAAATATAAGCAGATTCTTCAAACAGGAAATGTTGTTCCATAATGGCACCCCACTCCAGTACTCTTGCCTGGAGAATCCCATGGACGGAGGAGCCTGGTAGGCTGCAGTCCATGGGGTCGCTAAGAGTCTGGCACAACTGAGTGACTTCACTTTTGCTTTTCACTTTCATGCATTGGAGAAGGAAATGGCAACCCACTTCAGTGTTTTTGCCTGGAGAATCCAAGGGATAGTGGGTTCCTGTCTATGGGGTCACACAGAGTCGGACATGACTGAAGCGACTTAACAGCAGCAGCAACAACATTTAATTACTGAAGTAATTAATTCATAGTATTAAATTATTGATAAAAGCCCAGCTGTTTTCTAGTTCAGAGTGGTGACCAGAAGCACTGTGCTGCCTTAGATAGTTGACTATATCCTGTTTACATCCTCAATCCATATGGCATTATTAGGTTTGATTTCTGAATATACACAATTTTATTAGACATATATATTTATTATTTTCACATATGTACTTATTAAATATACATTTTAGAATTTTATTGTTTTATATACACAATGTTTAGATTAACCCTTTATCAGATTATTTCCTTTTTCATTGTCAATTAGAAATCGGATTGTCATTAAAGTGCTGATCTTTCTCTAACTTCCTTCAGTTAGGTTAAAAAGTGCCTATCTCTTGGTTTTATGGATCAAAGAACCTGTAACCCTATCAAAATAAAGCCTATTTGCTACTAATTACCTTTGGTGTACAGTGACATGAAATTCATTTTCCATGAGGACTCTATTACTGAAAATTCATTTAGTTACCGGTAATGAGGATTCTGACTGTCTTAGTCACCCTCTTATTATTATAGGAATGTGTAGCATTTAAAAGTGAATGGCTTGATGTTAAATTCAATTTTATAAAACATCAAGGTGCATTTGCTTTGCCCTGTATAAGAAACTGATGAGTATGCAAGATGAGGTTAATGCAATGGGTAAAGTAAATCAATTCCATGTCTTAACTAATACCCTTAATAGTTTAGCAAGCCACCTTAAAGTTTGCTTTTAAATGGACACTTAGGCTAATTTGACAGCATGTTTGCCATTAGGCAACAATTACTGTCATTAGAGTGACTTTTTTTCCCTTTTATCTCTAGTCAAATCTAGGGAAAAAATTAGAGGGAGGAAGAAAGGAAGACAAATCGTTTACTTCTAACATTAAATTCTGGTGCCTGCAAGTCAAACTCATTATGCAGCTGAAGAAACCAATAAATTTTTGCACATTTTGCTGTTATTAGTTAAAATTATAAGCCATATACATGATTGCTTAGAGAGAAGGGAGATTTTTTTTTTTTTAAGCTGTGTTTTGTATCATAGCATTCATCACTTTCTTCCAATTTTGGAAACAAGATAGAAACTTTCTGTACAAATTGCATAAATATTAGGGTTGTAAAATTGTTTAGCTTTAGTATTGCAGTAGAACATGGAACATTTCAGTTATTTCTGAAATTGTGAATCTTGCCAGGCAAATACATTTTCGTATGGATATAAAACCTGAAACAATAACATACAATTGGTTTTTTCCTTCTCTTTTTTTTCTTCCTTCCCTTCTTCTCCTCCTTCCCCCTTATTTTCTTTCCTCATTTCTGCCCTCTTCTCATCTTTCTTCCACAAAGCAATAATAGTCCAAAGCCTTTGCTGCTTTCAATGAAAATAGATCTTTAAGCAATATAATTCAGTAGTACATTGCATACTTTTCTTATAGACTCCTCTAGATCAAAGGAGATTAAAAACTTTATATCCCTAATTACCTTATAATAAACCAACAAGTTCTGAAGTGTCTTTTTGTAATTTTATAGATCTAATATTAATTTGTTTTTCTCTAATATCTAACTTTTTGGTATAAAAATTAAGTATTTAAAGTTTNCACTCCAGTACTCTTGCCTGGAGAATCCCATGGACGGAGGAGCCTGGTAGGCTGCAGTCCATGGGGTCGCTAAGAGTCTGGCACAACTGAGTGACTTCACTTTTGCTTTTCACTTTCATGCATTGGAGAAGGAAATGGCAACCCACTTCAGTGTTTTTGCCTGGAGAATCCAAGGGATAGTGGGTTCCTGTCTATGGGGTCACACAGAGTCGGACATGACTGAAGCGACTTAACAGCAGCAGCAACAACATTTAATTACTGAAGTAATTAATTCATAGTATTAAATTATTGATAAAAGCCCAGCTGTTTTCTAGTTCAGAGTGGTGACCAGAAGCACTGTGCTGCCTTAGATAGTTGACTATATCCTGTTTACATCCTCAATCCATATGGCATTATTAGGTTTGATTTCTGAATATACACAATTTTATTAGACATATATATTTATTATTTTCACATATGTACTTATTAAATATACATTTTAGAATTTTATTGTTTT
Organism: Oreotragus oreotragus; assembly: GCA_006410675.1. Lineage (NCBI taxonomy): Eukaryota > Metazoa > Chordata > Mammalia > Artiodactyla > Bovidae > Oreotragus > Oreotragus oreotragus. The sequence continues at coordinate 139,867 of SJYX01011333.1, read as the reverse complement.
ATATACACAATGTTTAGATTAACCCTTTATCAGATTATTTCCTTTTTCATTGTCAATTAGAAATCGGATTGTCATTAAAGTGCTGATCTTTCTCTAACTTCCTTCAGTTAGGTTAAAAAGTGCCTATCTCTTGGTTTTATGGATCAAAGAACCTGTAACCCTATCAAAATAAAGCCTATTTGCTACTAATTACCTTTGGTGTACAGTGACATGAAATTCATTTTCCATGAGGACTCTATTACTGAAAATTCATTTAGTTACCGGTAATGAGGATTCTGACTGTCTTAGTCACCCTCTTATTATTATAGGAATGTGTAGCATTTAAAAGTGAATGGCTTGATGTTAAATTCAATTTTATAAAACATCAAGGTGCATTTGCTTTGCCCTGTATAAGAAACTGATGAGTATGCAAGATGAGGTTAATGCAATGGGTAAAGTAAATCAATTCCATGTCTTAACTAATACCCTTAATAGTTTAGCAAGTCACATTAAAGTTTGCTTTTAAATGGACACTTAGGCTAATTTGACAGCATGTTTGCCATTAGGCAACAATTACTGTCATTAGAGTGACTTTTTTTCCCTTTTATCTCTAGTCAAATCTAGGGAAAAAATTAGAGGGAGGAAGAAAGGAAGACAAATCGTTTACTTCTAACATTAAATTCTGGTGCCTGCAAGTCAAACTCATTATGCAGCTGAAGAAACCAATAAATTTTTGCACATTTTGCTGTTATTAGTTAAAATTATAAGCCATATACATGATTGCTTAGAGAGAAGGGAGATTTTTTTTTTTTTAAGCTGTGTTTTGTATCATAGCATTCATCACTTTCTTCCAATTTTGGAAACAAGATAGAAACTTTCTGTACAAATTGCATAAATATTAGGGTTGTAAAATTGTTTAGCTTTAGTATTGCAGTAGAACATGGAACATTTCAGTTATTTCTGAAATTGTGAATCTTGCCAGGCAAATACATTTTCGTATGGATATAAAACCTGAAACAATAACATACAATTGGTTTTTTCCTTCTCTTTTTTTTCTTCCTTCCCTTCTTCTCCTCCTTCCCCCTTATTTTCTTTCCTCATTTCTGCCCTCTTCTCATCTTTCTTCCACAAAGCAATAATAGTCCAAAGCCTTTGCTGCTTTCAATGAAAATAGATCTTTAAGCAATATAATTCAGTAGTACATTGCATACTTTTCTTATAGACTCCTCTAGATCAAAGGAGATTAAAAACTTTATATCCCTAATTACCTTATAATAAACCAACAAGTTCTGAAGTGTCTTTTTGTAATTTTATAGATCTAATATTAATTTGTTTTTCTCTAATATCTAACTTTTTGGTATAAAAATTAAGTATTTAAAGTTTTATTTCTTATACATGTCTTTAACAAAAGCGTACAAAGTAAGTGGGGCTTGGGAATCCTTCTCATTGCCTGTTCTTATAAATAAAATTTTATTGGAACAAGCCATGTCTATTTCTTTATCTATTGCTCCTGGCTGTCACCCTCCCGCTGGTCGCTCAAACAGTAAGGAATCTGTCTACAGGAGACCAGGGTTTGATCCCTGGTTCAGGAAGATTCCCTAGAGAAGGGAATGGCAATCCCCTCCAACATTCTTGCCTGGAGAATCCCATGGACAGAGGAGCCTGGTGGGCTACAGCCTATGGGGTCTCAAAGAGTCAGACATGACTGAGTGACTAACACTGGCTGTTTTCACACCACAATGAAGGAGTTGAAAGGTTGCAACAGCTACTCTCTGGCCCTAAAAACCTGAAATATTTACTCTCTATCCCTTTACAGCCAAAGTTTACCAACTACTGCACTAGAGCATACATTTCATTTGATATTTTGACCTTGGAGTCAAAGACTGAATAGTCACATGCCATTAGTTTGGAAGGCAGCTGCTTCATAATGTATAATTCACCATTTAGACATTTGTTTCTTTATTCAACCATTCTTAAGCATTTCCTGTGGGCTAGGTATTTTTCCATGTGATGAGAAGACAAAACCTGATAAAATAGCCCTTGATGATTGGAAATATACAGTTATAAATTTTAATATAATGTGCCAACCTCTAGTAGAGACATTCATTCTGCCACTCTTACTCACTTTGTGGGCATACTGTGAAAGCTATATGTGACCCTCCACATTCCTAGTTCTTCTAATTAGTAATTCTCTGAAGAGGAAAGCAATGCCTTTAACTTCTGAAATTACCCTTCTGCAAACCCTCTATGATATGCAGCAAATTTTCATAAATTATAGGCCACATAGCTATAAGAACAGTATGACTGGTTTTACTAAAATTGGCTTTTCTATCTTTTGGATTTACCTCCTTACCGATTATTCCTTTCATGCATAGTTTTAGAATTAAACTCAAGATGCATGCCCTTCTTCCTTTTTTGAACATTACCTTTTTATTTTTCTTTAAACAGAAACTGTTGTGTTGCTCCAGAATTTTCTTCTAGCAGCATGTACTTTTCGAGGACATACTTGCTCGGCATTTATTAAAGGGATACTCTGGGGGCCTAGACTGGAAGACATGAAGCAGAACTTTCTCTCTCTAGGCTGTTGTAGCTCTTACCTCTTTCCTAGTTTATCAGAGCGATGGATGGAGAGCTGCAGGTTGTTTTTTTTTTTTTTTTTTTTTTTTATTTAAGAAGGTCAAACGTGCTGAACAGATACAAGTATAGGATGAGGCATCAATATTTCCTTATCCTGCATCTGCTGGAATCATTCAATCATCACATGTTTACTGAAAAGCTATTACATGTCCACTAAGGTACTAAGTGATGACACAAAGCCTGAAACTTCAGTTAAAATGGATTCTGAATTGTCGTTTTCCTCCATCTTTCAATCATTCATATGCCACAAATATGTCCCAGTCTCCCTTTTCCCCCTTTCTCCCCTTCTTAAAATGTCTTCTCTTTTGAAATTGTTTCCAGTTTATCCAGAGTTAATTGTTCCAATCTCTGTTAAAATAGCCCATTATTCGTATCTTGTAGCAATACCTAATATTTTTTGTGAATTGTGCATTTTCTTGTCAGACTCTATTCCTACTTGTGGCTTTCAGAGATCAGGAGATGTATTTCACTCATTTTTTCCCCTAGATTCCAACATAGTTCCTGCTTGGCATAGCATCAGTGCTTAATAGCTGCTAGTAATAGAGCATGATTTTTAAAAATCCCCCCTTCATTATCAGTTTTTCATAAACACACATTCAACCAGAAAATATAACATTCCTTTGAAAAATAGAAGAGGGTTCTGATCTAAAAGCAATCTTTCAGATCAACATTTAATCATCTTTAGAATTTATTGTCACTTCAACAAATATTTTGTTAGAATTGATAATGTCAACAATATTTGGAGACTGCTGAGTCTGAAAAAGTTCAGAATTCTAATACTTCTATAATTCTTCTTCCTAGTAGTATGCTGCTGCTGCTGCTAAGTCGCTTCAGTCGTGTCCGACTCTGTGCGACCCCAGAGATGGCAGCCCACCAGGCTCCCCCATCCCTGGGATTCTCCAGGCAAGAACACTGGAGTGGGTTGCCATTTCCTTCTCCAATGCGTGAAAGTGAAGTTGCTCTGTTGTGTTCCACTCTTCACAGCCCCATGGACTGCAGCCTACCAGGCTCCTCTGTCCATGGGATTTTCCAGGCAAGAATACTGGAGTGGGTTGCCATTGCCTTCTCCTTCCTAGTATACCTAACTTTAAATCGAAAAGGGAAGCTGTGTTGGGAAAAGGTGACATATTTGAGTCAATATAGTGTTATGAGTGATAATTAGACTTGCAGATTGAATTTCAACAACTTCTAGGCTAACAAGGCCTTATTATTGGCTATGAAACTATGTTACTACACTTATTTCATATTTTTTAAGAGGCAAATTTTTATATCTTCCAAAGCCAAAGCCTGGCGTATAGATGTTCCCAAGAGATTAATGCAATTATTGACTGAATGTTGAACTAACTATTGGTATTTTAATGCTTTTCTCCTGAAAAAAATTCAGCCACCTTTTACTTCCACAATAATTGCTTCTCACATATGCCACTTTTAAGCATTCATTGAAATAATGTAGAGGTTTTTTTCTGTACATACTATAATCCATCATGTCTTCTAAGCTTTGTAAGGGGATCTTTAGGGAGGAAACCTGTATCTTTGTGGATAAAGTTTCGTGCATGATACATAATGCCAGATTGGTTCAATTCAGAGCTTATAAGCTCTGAATTAATAGGAAATATTTTGTTTTGAAATAATAGAAATTAAAACCCATAAGAAAGCAGGTCAATTATGATAAATTTCCTTGTATATCTTTCTCTTTTCAAACTTGAAAGTTGATATGTTTTGATCAAAAACCAACATACATCAGTAAAACCTACAAACCCATTTAATTGTGATTTTTAATTTCTTAGCAGTCAGTGTTCTCCTCTAGAGCACTTTGAAATGGATTTTTTTTTCTTTTGTAAGAAAAAATGTTATTGAGTCAAAGCTATAGCATGCAGATATGCCGTTAACAGGAAACTTCAAAGTAAATAATTTTAACAGACTTTCATTTTATAGTGACATACTCTCTTGATCTTGGTAGAAAATGTGTATTTTATTGCCTATTTATGATGCCGTGATAAAATTCAGTGTTAATTCTAGGATCCAGCTTTTCTTTGTAATTGATTTAATGATCAGTGGTTTCTCTTTTCATCTAGCCTTTGCTTATTTGAAGGAAAAAAAAAAAAAAAAACACAGACAGTGCATATAGAACTTTATAAAACACCTAGTCTTTGTATTGAATAAACAGGACTCACAAGATGCCATTATAACATTGACATGACTATTCATTTTTGCTCTTCCCAAGTGGTGCGAGTGGTAAAGAACCCTCCTGCCAATGCAGATGACTTAAGAGACATGGGTTTAATCATTGAGAAGATCCCCTGGAGAAGGAAATGGCAACCTGTTCCACTATTCTTGCCTGGAGAATCCCATGGGCTGATGGGCTTCAGTCCATAGGGTAGCACGGATTTGGACACAACTGAAGGGACAGCACAGCACAGCCCAACTCTTTCTTCTAATCTCCACAGCCCTTCTCTCTTTTCTTTTCTTTCTTCCTTTATTTATTTATTTATTTTTAGTGAAGCAAGTAAAGTATTCATTAAGAGGAAAAAGCATGCAGTATATGTGGATAGACATATGGGCAGACTCTAAAGGAAAGAAGTCCCTGAGTTGCACCCTTATGGCAGTTTGAGTTACTTTTATGGGGCATTTCTTCCAGGTTTCCTTTGGCCAATCATTTTAACTTGCCTGGTTCAGGTGCATATTTGCTATATCTCAGGAACCTCCAATGTGCATGCACACATCTTAGCCAAGATGGATTCTACCAAAAACGTGTATGGGTAGAACATCCCTTGGCATCACTCCCCTTTTGACCTCCAAGGAGCTTTTCTGCACCTATGTGGTCAGGGAGGTCTCCTGACTTCAAAGATGAGAAATATGTGTTCCGGGCAAGGCCCACCATCCTCTCTTAATTGTCCTGCTATTCTTGTCTTAGAATATCAGTCCACAGGGGATGAATCTCCAATTGATTTATGCTGGAGGGCAGAGAGTATGGTGGCATCTACCTTCAGCCTCAAATCCTCCCTGAGAAACATAAACCCCAAAAAAACTTAATTGGGAAGATGAAAGGCAGAGATCTATCTTCTGTAATTTCTTCAGCCTGACAAGGGGCTATCTAGTTGGAGTCACTGAGCGCTGGACCTGTCTTATTTTAAGGGCCCTGTTTCATTAAAGGGCCCCCCGGGTGACTTCTGTTGTTATTGCAACAGGATCTGTTGAGGGGAGTGACTGGAATCCCTGCATCACCTTTGCCCTGTGATGTTCCAGAAAAAACACTAATTAGACTAGAGAAGAAGGAGCTAAAGATCAGTAAAAGACTATTATCCTTGTGTTGCTAAGGGTAAGGTTAGGCAAGAAGCATTAGAATTTTCTTCAGTAGGAAAATGAATGCCAATGTTCTCTAGATTAATGTTCTGAGCCTTGGGTCTCTGGTAGAAGACCCTTTTCCACCAGAAACTTGGCTAAAATTCCTTACGGGATGGACAAAGGTGATCATCAGAAGATCCTTAGAGATCATTAGAGATCCTTCCTGGTTTAGAATGCAGAGTTTCAGGGCTGTTTCTTAGTTGACCTCTTCTGGGTATGTAAAAATATTAAAGATAATAATTATAAGCATGTAATAATACTTATTTTGTACATATATAAATATGTATAATATATAAATAAAATGTTATAATATTTAAAATACTCTTTCCCTCATGTGTGCTCTCATAGATACAAAACAGTCTCCCATGCAGAGGCCCTTTAGCTGTGTTTCCCAGAATAGCACTGAGGCTCTCTCTCTCTCTCTTTTTTTCTCGTGTGTTTGTTCTTGAGTATATTTCCATGTACTATACAGTAGCTCATTGTTGGTTATCTATTTTATATAGGGTGTTGTTGTTGTGGTTCATTCGCCAAGTCATGGACTCTTTGTAACCTCTTGGACTGCAGCACGCTAGGCCTCCCTGTACTTCACCATCTCCCAGAATTTGCCCTAGTATGTGTCCATTGAATCAGTGGTGTCTCCAACCATCTCTTTATATAAGGTAGTGTGTATCTATTAATTCCAAACTCCTAGTTTATCCCTCCTCCACCTTTCCACTTTGGAGACTATAAGTTTGTTTTCTATGTCTATGAGTCTATCTCTGTTTTGTAAACATGTTTATTCATACATGTATGTATATATATATATATATTTAAGATTCAACATATAAGTGATATCATATGATATTTGTTTTTCTCTTTCTNTCCCATCTCTTTCAGAATTTTCCAGAGTTTATTGTGATCTACACAGTCAAAGGCTTTGGCATAGTCAAAAAAGCAGAAGTAGATGTTTTTCTGAAACTCTCTTGCTTTTTCCATGATCCAGTGGATGTTGACAATTTGATCTCTGGTTCCTCTGCCTTTTCTAAAACCATCTTGAACATCATTTATCTTTCTCTTTCTGTCTTACTTCACTCTGTATAATAGGATCTAGGTTTATCCACCTCATTAGAACTGACTCAGATGCATTCCTTTTTATGGCTAAGTGATATTCCGTTTTATATATGTACCACAACTTCTTTATCCATTCGTCTGTTGATGGACACATAGTTTGCTTCCATGGTCTAGCTATTGTAAATAGTGCTGCAATGAACATTAGGGTACAATGTATGTCTCTTTTTAAATTTTAGTTTCCTCACAGTGTATGCCTAATGGTGGAACTGCTGAGTCTTATGATGGTTTTATTCTTAGTTTTTAAAGGAGTCACCATACCATCTCCCATAATAGCTGTTATCAATTTACATTCCCACCAACAGTGCAAGAGGATTTCCTTTTCTCCACACCCTCTCCTGCATTTATTTTGGTAGACTTTTTATAATGGCCATTCTGACTGGTGTGAGGTGATATCTCATTGTAGTTTTGATTTGCATTTCCCTAATAATGAGTACTGTCTCTTATACACATCTAGATGTGTATAAGAGACAGGTGTATGCCTAGGAGTGGGATTGCTGGGTCATATGGTGGTTTTATTCCTGACTTTTAAAGGAATCTCCATACCATCTTGCATAGTGGCTGTATTAATTTGCATTCCCACCAGCAGTGCAAGAGCATTCCCTTTTCTCCACACCTTCTCCAGCATTTATTCTTTGTAGACTTTTTGATGATGGACATTCTGACTGGTGTGAGGTGATATCTCATTGTAATTTTGATTTGCATTAAAATTAAGCATCGTGTTAAGCATCTTTCCATTTGTTTGTTAGCCATCTGTATGTCTTCTTTGGAAAAATGTCTGTTTAGGTCTTTTGCCCTCTTTTTGATTGGGTTGTTTGTTTTCTGGTATTGAGTTGTATGAGCTGCTTGTACATTTTGGAAATTAATCCTTTGTCATTTTTTTCATTTGCTATTATTTTCTCCCATTCTGAGGGTTGTCTTTTCACTTTGTTTATAGTTTCCTTCCCTGTGAAAAACCTTTCAGCTTAATTAGGTCTCAATTTATTATTTTTTGTTTGTTTGCTTGTTTTATTTCCATCACTCTAGGTAATGCATCATAGAGGATCGTGTTTTGGTTTATGTCATTGAGTATTCTGCCTATGTTTTCCTATAAGAATTTTATTGTTTCTAATCTTCTGTTTAGGTCTTAAATCCATTTTGATTTTATTTTTTATGTATGATATTAAGAGATATTCTAATTTGCCTTTTACATGTAACTGACCTGTTTTTACAGCACTGATTGTATGTTTTTACTTTCTTTTTTTAAAATTTAAATTTATTTATTTTAATTGGAGGCTAATTACTTTACAATATTGTATTGGTTTTGCCATACATCAACATGAATCCACCATGGAGGTATGCGTGTTCCCAATCCTGAAGCCCCCCTCCCATCTCCCTTCCCATACCATCCCTCCAGGTCATCCCAGTGCACCAGCCCCAAGCATCCTGTATCCTGCATTGCAGCTAGACTGGCGATTCGTTTCTTATATGATGTTATACATGTTTCAATGCCATTTTCTTTGTCAAAGAAAAGATGGCCATAGATGAATGGATTTACCTCTTTTTGTTCCCTGGTTTTGATATCAGGATGATGGTGGCCTCATAAAATGAGTTTGGAAGTATTCCTTCCTCTGAAATTTTTTGGAAGAATTTTAGGATAGGCATTAGCTCTTCTCTAAATGTTTGACAGAATTCATCCATGAAGCCATCTGGCTCTGGGTTTTTGCCTTTCGGGAGACTTTTGATCATGGTTTCTATTTCAGTGCTTTTAATTGGGTTGTTCATAATTTATTTCTTTCTAGTTCAATCTTGGAAGATTGAACTTTTCTAAGAAACTGTCCATTTCTTCCAGGTTGTCCATTTTATTGCCATATAGTTGCTCATAATAGTCTTATATTCCTTTGTATTTCTGCATTGTCTGTTGTAACCTCTCTTTTTATTTCTAATTTTGTTGATTTGATTCTTCTCTTTTTATTGACTAGTCTGGATAAAGATTTGTCAATTTTGTTTATTTTCTTAAAGAACAAGCTTTTCATTTGAATAATCTTACTATTGTTTCTTTCATTTCTTTCTGCTCTGATCTTTATGATTTATTTCCTTCTGCTAGCTTTGGAATTTTTTGTTCATCTTTTTCCAGTTGTTTCAGATGTAAATTTCAGTTGTCTATGTGATGTTTTTCTCATTTCTTGAGGTAGGATTGTATTGCTATAAACTTCCCTCTTAGAACTGCTATTGCTGCATCTCAAAGGTAGGTTTTGAGTTGTTGTGTCTTCGTTGTCATTTGTTTCTAAGATTCTTTTCATTTTCCTTTTGATTTCTCAGTAAACTGTTCATTATTTAGAAACATATTGTTTAATCTCCATGTGTTTGTGTTTTTTACAGTTATTTTCCTAGAATTGACATCCAATCTCATAGTGTTGTGGTCAGAAAAGATGCTTGATACAATTTCAATTTTCTTAAATTTACTGAGGTTTGATTTGCTACCCAAGATGTGGTCTATGCATGAGACTGTTCCATAAGCCCTTGAGAAGAAGGTGTATTCCTCTGCATTTGGATGGAATGTCCTGAAGATATCAATGAGACCAATCTAGACTAATGTATAATTTGAGGCTTGTATTTTCCTGTTAATTTTCTGTTTTGATGATCTGTCCATTGGTGTAAGTGGGTTGTTACTATTATTATGTTATCGTCAATTTGTCCTTTTATGTCTGTTAGTGTTAATATTTATTGAGGTGCTCCTGTGTTACATGCATAGATATTTACAATTGTTATGTCTTCCTCTTGTATTGGTCCCTTGTTCAATACATGGTGTCCTTCCTTATCTCTTGTATTCTTCTTTAGTTTAAGATCTATTTTTTTTTGTATTTATTTATTTTTTTACACGAACTCTCAAACATGAACCAGTCACTTTTTATAGTTATCATCATATCCATTTAATAAGGGATGTGATTGAAATTCTGTACATGTCTTGGTACCAATACCCTTTTTAGTCTCTCACTCCTGGAGAGGACTGTCTTTCCCTTTATCACTCTTAGTCTTACCAGGCAGAGGCACTATGCCTTCCAGGTAAGGTCACTAGCCAAAAGCTTATGTTTCCACTCTGTTTTTTAAATTTTGCTCCTCCTACTCACATCCATACTCTGCCCCAGGTATGTCATCTCTAGACCTCCTGTTCTGAGCATCTATTATTTCTAGTATCCTCCTGTCCATTTAATCCTAGCTAGTCCTCTGGTTGTGGTAGTGGTTTATTTGAGAAGTCATGTTCAACTCTTGCATCCCATGGACTGTAGCCTGACAGACTCCTCTGTCCTTGGGATTTCCCAGGCAAGAATAGTGGAGTGGGTTGCCATTTCCTTCTCCAAGGGATCTTCCTGACCCAGGGTTCAAATCCAGATCTCCTGCATTATAGTCAGATTCTTTACTGGCTGAGCCTCCAGGGAAGCCCTAGCCCTCTACTCACCTAGTAGAAGCAAGCCCTCTACTCATTTCTGCTCAGAAACCTCAGAGCTTTGGGAGAAGGTACTCTAATCCCACAGGATATTGAAGAAGAAAGTGTAAAAGTGGGATTTGCCCTTCAAAATGAAAGCATCTGAGTGTCAACTCCAAGTATGCAAGAAATGGAAGAAAGAAGACACACTGGATGCAGAAATGCAGAGAAAAGACTATTCCATGGACTAGCATCACAATGCATGAGAGAGATCATCCCCAGGATATAAGATGAGCAGAGAAGTAGATGTTATTTCCAAATTTACTTAATCTTAAAAGGTACCTTGCCCCTTTGTTAAAATGTAGATTCAGACACCCTACCCTAAGTTCAGCAAATCATAATCCTGTGAGGAAGGGGTCTAGAAATCTGATTTTTAAAGTTCCAGAGTGTTACTTAAGATTGGTTAATTTTGAAAAACCCTGGATAAATTGATGGTAAGCTCACAGAGACATAAAATGTCAAGAGAACTAGTGAGCAGGAACAATGATCTTTCTCATCCCGCAATATGGGATAATTGGGCTAAAAGCAGGGGTAAGTGCAGAGTCCTAATGCACAGAGTGTTGTGAATTCCTTAATGAGCCTGCATTAACTCTGCTGGCTGCAAATACTTCTCAGTAAAATAGAAGTAAAATGGCTTTTACAATAAGACTACCAAGATTTTGTTAAATACGTTTAATCATTAAGGAAAACATGTGGGATGTTTACTTCATCAGAAGCAATCATTTGCTATTAGTATTTAGCCATAACTTTATTCTCTTTTTTGTTCAAAGTTTCTCAACCTGTGGTAGGGGGCTTGAAAATATTGTTTGAATGGCATATAGAGCAATCACAAGATTTCCGTCAGTTTTAGAACAAAGCTAATAATTTATGCTTTAGAGATTAATGTATTTTCAGAGAATCATCCTAGACTCCTGTTTGTTACTGATAAAATTAAAACAGCACAATTTATCTAGAAATTTTAATAAAAATAATACATATTTCATAATATTAGCACTAAAATGTCTCATACCAATGGTATGTAAAGTTGCTGTCCCTATTTTAACCTAAAGACTAGCGCTAGAGGAAAATAATCTGCTTATTCATCATGTTTTATTGATTTTTTTTTTCAACTAGATTTATAATTTGAATGATTGAAAGAGAAAAGTGTGGACAAGGGCAGTTCATAATTAAAGAACTTTTTATAGCTTGTTTTGTAGTATCTACTGATTTGATTACTGCTTCTCCAATAAAGATCCTGTTTCTCATTCAGTATTCACAAAGATTAATTGTAATCAAAGCATTTTTATCATCTTATTCTTTATGTTGATACTTTTCTTAGTAAAAAAATGAATAGCTGTTTGAATTTTTAAAATAGCATTTTATGAAGAATAGGGGACAAATGAATCAGTATATCAAAATGTTTTTCCTTTTTATGAAAAGATGATTTAATTTTTAACATTCAATTCAGAAAATTCACAAAGGGATAAGCAGAAGGGAGGTTTCTGTGTGTTCTACTGGTTACTAAAANTGTACACACACACACACACTCACACACACAATGCACTTAAGAACCATGTATCCAGTAAAATGAAACACCAAGGATCCCAGTACATGAACAAATTCCAGCTCTTGTTTGCCTTGCTCTGCTTTATTCTCTGTAGCTTGCTTTATTCCCTGTTGCTAACATCTTACTATATTTTTCTTTGTTTCCTCTCTACACAGTATTTCACTTTTACTTGATGTATTTCTTCTGGCATTTACCTCTGACTCACCTTAAATACCAGGCTGCATTTGCCCTCATCATTATCTTTTCTTCTCCCCCTAAATCTAGTTCTAGACCTTAAGGCCCTATGTTAGGGCTATTTCATTCTATAAAAGAAATGTGGGCTTAAAGTTGAATGAAGTTGAACAAAGCCAAATGTACTTACTAAATAAATTTAAGTGGTGCTTCATTTCCAAGCAAATCATTTCTTAAATAATGGTGATACTTTCTTAACTTGAAATAATTTAAGTCATTTCTCCTCTTTGAGTCTGGTATTCAAAGTCCTCCATCAAATAGCTCTGTGTAGTACAGCTTGGGTTTTTTCCTATGCTTTTCCCAGAAGATAGTTATTTACATAATCCTCAAATGCTTGATTCTTACATTTGTATGTCATTGTCTTCTGTACAATAAACATTTGTAACTATTTCAAAACATCCTTCAGCTCAAGCTCTTTCAATAAGCAATCGGGCATACCCTTATGACATCAGCCGTGTGGCCTCACCTATTTCAGAGTGCACATACAGGAGTTTGATTTGTATAGAATTTATATTTTTATAAATAATTTATATTGTTATAAGGAGAAGTTTCAAGTGTAAGGCTTATCTCCCCAACTGGACTCCAAGCACTAGAAAGAAATCACATATCTTGTCTATATATCTTTGAGTTGCTTGGAAACCTAACATATTACTGATATAAACATAATAAACATCAACAGTCTTGACTTTGTAAGGAATTGTTATTGTTTAGTTGCTAAGTCATGTCCGACTCTTTTGCAGTCCTATAGATTGTAGTCTGCCAGTCTCCTCTGTCCCTGAGATTTCCTAAGCAAGAATACTGGAGTGGGTTGCCATTTCCTTCTCCAGGGGTTCTTCCTGACCCAGGGATGGAAACTGCAAGTCCTACATTGCAGGTGGATTCTTTACTGCTGAACCAATTGGCCTCCTTTTTCATACTTTAATTTTATTTTAAGAACACATTTCTTATTGGTGTATTAAACAAAACTCTGTAGCTAAAGGAGTAAGAACGTACTAAAAGCTGTTTTACCACCACAAAAAGAAAAATAAAACCTCTCTACATTATGAGAGTATGAATTCAAATGACCAAGAAATGAGATGTGGAATGAAAATAAAATATCACCAGAGAGAGATCAAAGCTTTATTTGTTTTTTTTTGAAAACATGGAGATGTGGATATTCAAAGTTACTGTCTGAATTGTTGGTCAACATGAGAGAGATTTATTCTTCTCTTACACAGAGAGTGATACTTGACATGGGAGCATATATTTTAAACACCATTTTCAAATGGGGAAAGAATATATATGTTCACTAATGTGTATACAGCATAAATGCTTAATTATAACACTAGTTATTGGAAAGCTTTATTTAATAAGAAAAGGAGCAGAGATCAAACCACAAGTTTCTTTTTTGTATCTGTGAGTCTGTTTTGTATATAAATTCATTTGTATTATTTATTATATGCCACATATAAGTTGTATCATATAATATTTGTCTTTGACTTATTTCCCTAAATATAGTATTCTCTAGGCCCATCCATTTTGCTGCTAACAGCAATATCTCATTCTTTTTTATGTCTGAGTAATATTCTGTTGTATATGTATACCACATCTTAATCCAGTTACCTATTGATGAAAGTATGGTGTGCTTCACAAATTTGCATGCCATCTTTGCACAGGAGCCAGGCTAATCTTTTCTGTCTGTAGTTTTCCAATTTTAATATATGTCCTTTCAAAGCAAACACTAATTAGTGTTTGTTTTTAAATTTTCAGTCGGTGTCAATGCTGCTTTATTTCCTCCAAAAGAGGAAAAATATAGGTTATTGCTAGATATAACTAGAGATACTACTTGCACTGTAGATATGGCAGAATTGCTGTTCTCTTCCAACTTTCTTACACTGAGCTTTACATCTAACTCCATCCCCAAAGTGGCAACGAAGCAATGAGAAATAAGCATCTGCTCATTTCAGTCATGCACAAGCCCATTTGCATGCCAGGACATCTGTGTAATATATCAAGTATAGGGTCTTGCTGCTGGGCTTTGAGGAAAGCCAAGCCATTATTGGAGTAAGGCTTGATTTTATTCATTTTAAGAAAGTTTACTTGATTTTATTCTTATAAAACTAATTAGTCTTTGTTCTGAGCATTGGAGTAAAATGTAAAGTAACAAGAGTTTATCCAGGCTCTCTCCCAAAAGCTTTCACTATCAATATAGTATTAGATATGTTTATTCCAGACTTTCTTTCTAAGTAGATTTTTCTTAGTTTTGATCATATATGTGTAGTGATTTATTCAATTAAAATTGCAACTTGTTCATAAAATCAGTTTTATCTCCTTGATTCTTCATCTTAAATTTCATCATAAACAATATTATCATACATAATTTTCACTGTGTTTGAGTTAATGTTGTTAAATCTGAGTGATTTAATTCTTTCATCATTGGCTAACTCTTCCCTATTAATTTCTTTTATTCAACTAACTTTTGTCTAATGCACCCAGTTGTATAAAATTTCAAAATATAATATGATGCAGTATTTATATAAAATTCAGCAGCAGTATTATTATAAGAAATTATGTTTCTTATTTCTATAGCATCTCTTTAATATTCATTAAATGTGCAAAGATGATGACAATGCATTTACATAATTTTGACCTATAATAACATGCCAGTGAAATTGTTTTTTAAGATATTTCATGACATTTATAGTTAATTTTACTCAAATTTAGAATATTGATTTTGCAAAAGAACATTGTATTTTACTTTATATGTGCTCCTGTCTGTCTCTTCAGTGAGATTGCTCGTATATTCTTCCTTTACTGATGTATATTTTAGTTCCCATAACAGATTAGAACTAACAAGTTTTAGTAAATTAATTAATTAATGTATTTTTGTAACTTTTATTATGTTTGTTTGAATGTGTCTACAAAGCCTCTAGAACATATGAAAAATATGTTTGGCTTAAAAAGTAGACAATATTTGTTGGCATGGCAGTTTTCAAATGATAAGCTAAATGTTGAAGTTTTTTTCTTGGATACTTTTTAATTTTGCTAGTGTAGTTTTCAGCTACTTGTCAGCTAAAACCTTCAACTAAGATAATATTTTATTTATTCAGATTGTTTGACTCAAGTGTACACTTCAGAAATCTTCCACAGAAATGTTCCTATCTTTAACACCATCCTTCAAGAAAAATGATTCTGTTTAGAGATCTTCCCCCACTTTATTGGTTCTTCACATACTTATTTATTGCAATACTTTCTTAAAAATACTCAAATCATTTTTTTGCTTTGTTTTAGTCACATTCACTTATTTCTATCACATGCATTAGTATAATAAGGCTTACGTAGGAGATGGTTATAAAAACTTATCCTCTTCATCAGTTTCCTGTGGATCCATTTCCTATAGAGAAGAAGCAAATTATAAAAATTAATTCCAGGCTATATGCCAGCTTTCAGATTGAAATCAATTAACACACACAAAGAAGCAGCTGATGGTCTGGACTAGATTGTTTGATTTTGTTGTTGATAATGTCATTCATTTTGTTTTGTTTTCTGGAAGAAAACTAAATGCTAAGTAATGACTAGTCCTTCAAGAACTTCAAATTTCCAAAGATACCAGCATATTGCCTGCTTTTTTATTGCTACGGTTCTATACTCCCTGTACCTGCAGGCATGTAAATGACGTGAAAAATAATGAGAGGGAAGATTAGGTGTCAGAGAAGGAAGATCTTTGATTTGCACATGGGAAAACAGATGGGCAAAGATGAAATTAAGTGGTTAGAAAATTGAACCTGTGTTACAAAGTATTATAAGGAGTTATAAATTTTAAGTCACATGAAATACACCATAGGTATAGCACACATAATAGACATACTATCTAGCTAGCAAGGATGATTTTAATTTTATCAAGTTATATTCCAAAGAGAATCTTAGGAAAACTTTAAGAGTGGAAATCACATCTAAAATAGTCCATAGTGCTATTCCAATACCATAAAAACATGCATATGACTAAACAAGCCATTGCACATTTCCTCTTAAATTCTTTCCCTTAATCCCAAACAAGCCCCACCTCCAGTTGGATTGATGGTACCCATTCCGAACGAGCCTGGTTTGGTGACTCCTTGGCTCTTTGTCATATTTTCTTTCTTCCCTCTCAAGAGATCTAATGTAAGTTGTCTTCATCTAATTTTTTCTGCTGACATTTCTTATAGTCATGAAGGTGCACCTTTGATAATCCTTTTCTGTAAGCACACATAAATTCTTTGTAACACCTCTGTACCCTTTCTGTTCTCCCTTTTCTGGCAGGTTATCTTAGGAAATCACTCCCACTGTAAATTATTATAAAATACCTGGATTATGATTGAAAGATATGACTACTTTTCATGCAAATCATGTTATTAAACACTCATTACGTTTTCTTCCGGACTTCTCAATCCTTTTCTGTAAGTACACATAAATTCTTTGTAACACCTCTGTACCCTTTCTGTTCTCCCTTTTCTGGCAGGTTATCTTAGGAAATCACTCCCACTGTAAATTATTATAAAATACCTGGATTATGATTGAAAGATATGACTACTTTTCATGCAAATCATGTTATTAAACACTCATTACGTTTTCTTCCGGACTTCTCTTCCTACCACACCCTGTTTCTTGATTAATGGCACCAAGAGATGCCCAATTAATTTCTCCATCTCTCAAACCAGTGAAGGGGAAATCATAAAGGTTCATTCCTCCCCCACCCCAATGATAATAACGAGCAATTGAAACCAAATGTCTATCTCTTTATCACCTCTCATATCTGACCACTTTCCCCCTTCCTCAGAATACTGGATTATTAACTTAAGTCATGCTTTCATCTCTTGTTTCCACCATTTCAATATTTTTTAATTGATCCTGCCTCTTTTGTCACCCCTTTCTTATCTATCCTTAAGACTGTCATCAGGGTAAGATTTTAAGTTGCTAGTCAGATCACGCCATACTTTTATATACAATTCATCATTAACTTCCCATTACACTAAACTTAAACCCCAACTTCTTGGCATGGCACATGAAGGCTACAATAATTGAGTTTCTGCTTTCCTGTCCAGGCTTATTAGAATCCACTCTACATCACACTCTGTGTGTTGTAGCCATCTCAGAATTCATCATATCAGTTTGCCCCTTCACAGATATTTTCTCTGCATTGAATAGACTTTTGACTCTCAGGCCTTGGTTTCTTTGCCTAAGCAATTATGTCTAAGATTAATATAACACTACTTCTTGTTTTAATGTTTCCCTTTCTACTTATTAATGTTACCTTCTATCATTTTTAGTTGCAATTATATACCCTTACAATTATATTCTGGGTTAAATAGGCCTAGAAATCTTACCATTATTTGTAAAATGTTTCAATTAAAACAAAAACCACAAGTTCCAAATGACTGACTGGAAAGCAAATATTTGGAACATAATCTATTTGTAATTTCATTTCCCCTGGTTATAACGCCAAATGAAGAAACAAGATCAAATCTCAGAGGAAGACTTGCTTGGTTGTTAAAACATATGTTTCTAGTGATGTAGGCATGAGAGAATAAAGAAAGGTATATTTCTATTTAACATTAACTTAAATGCCAGATGCTATTTATACACAATAAAAATTCTAGAAACAACAGGGCTTGGCTCTAAGTTTAAAAGTGAACTACTAGGGAATTAAGCACTTAACTGAATAATGGATGGCAAATAGTAGAGTTGAGTTTCTTACTGTTTGAGTGGGAGATTATAGATAAATAAGAAGAGAAGTATGTTTAGGGGAGCAGTAATCACACACATATAAATACATATGGGTTATAGCCTGCTAGTCTCCTCTGATCATGGAATTCTCCAGGAAAGAATATTGGAGTGGTTGCCATTCCCTTCTCCAGGCGATCTTCCTAACCCAGGGATTGAAACTGGGTCTCCTGCACTGCAGGCAGATTCTTTACTGTGTTTATTTAGAGTAGTCACTTTTTATAGTTATCATCATATCCATTTAATAAGGGATGTGATTGAAATTCTGTACATGTCTTGGTACCAATACCCTTTTTAGTCTCTCACTCCTGGAGAGGACTGTCTTTCCCTTTATCACTCTTAGTCTTACCAGGCAGAGGCACTATGCCTTCCAGGTAAGGTCACTAGCCAAAAGCTTATGTTTCCACTCTGTTTTTTAAATTTTGCTCCTCCTACTCACATCCATACTCTGCCCCAGGTATGTCATCTCTAGACCTCCTGTTCTGAGCATCTATTATTTCTAGTATCCTCCTGTCCATTTAATCCTAGCTAGTCCTCTGGTTGTGGTAGTGGTTTATTTGAGAAGTCATGTTCAACTCTTGCATCCCATGGACTGTAGCCTGACAGACTCCTCTGTCCTTGGGATTTCCCAGGCAAGAATAGTGGAGTGGGTTGCCATTTCCTTCTCCAAGGGATCTTCCTGACCCAGGGTTCAAATCCAGATCTCCTGCATTATAGTCAGATTCTTTACTGGCTGAGCCTTCAGGGAAGCCCTAGCCCTCTACTCACCTAGTAGAAGCAAGCCCTCTACTCATTTCTGCTCAGAAACCTCAGAGCTTTGGGAGAAGGTACTCTAATCCCACAGGATATTGAAGAAGAAAGTGTAAAAGTGGGATTTGCCCTTCAAAATGAAAGCATCTGAGTGTCAACTCCAAGTATGCAAGAAATGGAAGAAAGAAGACACACTGGATGCAGAAATGCAGAGAAAAGACTATTCCATGGACTAGCATCACAATGCATGAGAGAGATCATCCCCAGGATATAAGATGAGCAGAGAAGTAGATGTTATTTCCAAATTTACTTAATCTTAAAAGGTACCTTGCCCCTTTGTTAAAATGTAGATTCAGACACCCTACCCTAAGTTCAGCAAATCATAATCCTGTGAGGAAGGGGTCTAGAAATCTGATTTTTAAAGTTCCAGAGTGTTACTTAAGATTGGTTAATTTTGAAAAACCCTGGATAAATTGATGGTAAGCTCACAGAGACATAAAATGTCAAGAGAACTAGTGAGCAGGAACAATGATCTTTCTCATCCCGCAATATGGGATAATTGGGCTAAAAGCAGGGGTAAGTGCAGAGTCCTAATGCACAGAGTGTTGTGAATTCCTTAATGAGCCTGCATTAACTCTGCTGGCTGCAAATACTTCTCAGTAAAATAGAAGTAAAATGGCTTTTACAATAAGACTACCAAGATTTTGTTAAATACGTTTAATCATTAAGGAAAACATGTGGGATGTTTACTTCATCAGAAGCAATCATTTGCTATTAGTATTTAGCCATAACTTTATTCTCTTTTTTGTTCAAAGTTTCTCAACCTGTGGTAGGGGGCTTGAAAATATTGTTTGAATGGCATATAGAGCAATCACAAGATTTCCGTCAGTTTTAGAACAAAGCTAATAATTTATGCTTTAGAGATTAATGTATTTTCAGAGAATCATCCTAGACTCCTGTTTGTTACTGATAAAATTAAAACAGCACAATTTATCTAGAAATTTTAATAAAAATAATACATATTTCATAATATTAGCACTAAAATGTCTCATACCAATGGTATGTAAAGTTGCTGTCCCTATTTTAACCTAAAGACTAGCGCTAGAGGAAAATAATCTGCTTATTCATCATGTTTTATTGATTTTTTTTTTCAACTAGATTTATAATTTGAATGATTGAAAGAGAAAAGTGTGGACAAGGGCAGTTCATAATTAAAGAACTTTTTATAGCTTGTTTTGTAGTATCTACTGATTTGATTACTGCTTCTCCAATAAAGATCCTGTTTCTCATTCAGTATTCACAAAGATTAATTGTAATCAAAGCATTTTTATCATCTTATTCTTTATGTTGATACTTTTCTTAGTAAAAAAATGAATAGCTGTTTGAATTTTTAAAATAGCATTTTATGAAGAATAGGGGACAAATGAATCAGTATATCAAAATGTTTTTCCTTTTTATGAAAAGATGATTTAATTTTTAACATTCAATTCAGAAAATTCACAAAGGGATAAGCAGAAGGGAGGTTTCTGTGTGTTCTACTGGTTACTAAAANTCAGAAAAGATGCTTGATACAATTTCAATTTTCTTAAATTTACTGAGGTTTGATTTGCTACCCAAGATGTGGTCTATGCATGAGACTGTTCCATAAGCCCTTGAGAAGAAGGTGTATTCCTCTGCATTTGGATGGAATGTCCTGAAGATATCAATGAGACCAATCTAGACTAATGTATAATTTGAGGCTTGTATTTTCCTGTTAATTTTCTGTTTTGATGATCTGTCCATTGGTGTAAGTGGGTTGTTACTATTATTATGTTATCGTCAATTTGTCCTTTTATGTCTGTTAGTGTTAATATTTATTGAGGTGCTCCTGTGTTACATGCATAGATATTTACAATTGTTATGTCTTCCTCTTGTATTGGTCCCTTGTTCAATACATGGTGTCCTTCCTTATCTCTTGTATTCTTCTTTAGTTTAAGATCTATTTTTTTTTGTATTTATTTATTTTTTTACACGAACTCTCAAACATGAACCAGTCACTTTTTATAGTTATCATCATATCCATTTAATAAGGGATGTGATTGAAATTCTGTACATGTCTTGGTACCAATACCCTTTTTAGTCTCTCACTCCTGGAGAGGACTGTCTTTCCCTTTATCACTCTTAGTCTTACCAGGCAGAGGCACTATGCCTTCCAGGTAAGGTCACTAGCCAAAAGCTTATGTTTCCACTCTGTTTTTTAAATTTTGCTCCTCCTACTCACATCCATACTCTGCCCCAGGTATGTCATCTCTAGACCTCCTGTTCTGAGCATCTATTATTTCTAGTATCCTCCTGTCCATTTAATCCTAGCTAGTCCTCTGGTTGTGGTAGTGGTTTATTTGAGAAGTCATGTTCAACTCTTGCATCCCATGGACTGTAGCCTGACAGACTCCTCTGTCCTTGGGATTTCCCAGGCAAGAATAGTGGAGTGGGTTGCCATTTCCTTCTCCAAGGGATCTTCCTGACCCAGGGTTCAAATCCAGATCTCCTGCATTATAGTCAGATTCTTTACTGGCTGAGCCTTCAGGGAAGCCCTAGCCCTCTACTCACCTAGTAGAAGCAAGCCCTCTACTCATTTCTGCTCAGAAACCTCAGAGCTTTGGGAGAAGGTACTCTAATCCCACAGGATATTGAAGAAGAAAGTGTAAAAGTGGGATTTGCCCTTCAAAATGAAAGCATCTGAGTGTCAACTCCAAGTATGCAAGAAATGGAAGAAAGAAGACACACTGGATGCAGAAATGCAGAGAAAAGACTATTCCATGGACTAGCATCACAATGCATGAGAGAGATCATCCCCAGGATATAAGATGAGCAGAGAAGTAGATGTTATTTCCAAATTTACTTAATCTTAAAAGGTACCTTGCCCCTTTGTTAAAATGTAGATTCAGACACCCTACCCTAAGTTCAGCAAATCATAATCCTGTGAGGAAGGGGTCTAGAAATCTGATTTTTAAAGTTCCAGAGTGTTACTTAAGATTGGTTAATTTTGAAAAACCCTGGATAAATTGATGGTAAGCTCACAGAGACATAAAATGTCAAGAGAACTAGTGAGCAGGAACAATGATCTTTCTCATCCCGCAATATGGGATAATTGGGCTAAAAGCAGGGGTAAGTGCAGAGTCCTAATGCACAGAGTGCTGTGAATTCCTTAATGAGCCTGCATTAACTCTGCTGGCTGCAAATACTTCTCAGTAAAATAGAAGTAAAATGGCTTTTACAATAAGACTACCAAGATTTTGTTAAATACGTTTAACCATTAAGGAAAACATGTGGGATGTTTACTTCATCAGAAGCAATCATTTGCTATTAGTATTTAGCCATAACTTTATTCTCTTTTTTGTTCAAAGTTTCTCAACCTGTGGTAGGGGGCTTGAAAATATTGTTTGAATGGCATATAGAGCAATCACAAGATTTCCGTCAGTTTTAGAACAAAGCTAATAATTTATGCTTTAGAGATTAATATATTTTCAGAGAATCATCCTAGACTCCTGTTTGTTACTGATAAAATTAAAACAGTACAATTTATCTAGAAATTTTAATAAAAATAATACATATTTCATAATATTAGCACTAAAATGTCTCATACCAATGGTATGTAAAGTTGCTGTCCCTATTTTAACCTAAAGACTAGCGCTAGAGGAAAACAATCTGCTTATTCATCATGTTTTATTGATTTTTTTTTTCAACTAGATTTATAATTTGAATGATTGAAAGAGAAAAGTGTGGACAAGGGCAGTTCATAATTAAAGAACTTTTTATAACTTGTTTCGTAGTATCTACTGATTTGATTACTGCTTCTCCAATAAAGATTCTGTTTCTCATTCAGTATTCACAAAGATTAATTGTAATCAAAGCATTTTTATCATCTTATTCTTTATGTTGATACTTTTCTTAGTAAAAAAAATGAATAGCTGTTTGAATTTTTAAAATAGCATTTTATGAAGAATAGGGGACAAATGAATCAGTATATCAAAATGTTTTTCCTTTTTATGAAAAGATGATTTAATTTTTAACATTCAATTCAGAAAATTCACAAAGGGATAAGCAGAAGGGAGGTTTCTGTGTGTTCTACTGGTTACTAAAAAAAAATTTACTTCCCCATATTTTCTTTAG
The DNA here is from genome assembly GCA_006410675.1 of Oreotragus oreotragus. Classification (NCBI taxonomy): domain Eukaryota; kingdom Metazoa; phylum Chordata; class Mammalia; order Artiodactyla; family Bovidae; genus Oreotragus; species Oreotragus oreotragus. The sequence goes on along the minus strand of SJYX01011333.1, from coordinate 116,915 downwards.
GCACCTAATTAACATTTTATTTAGTCTAATCCCTTTGAAAATTTGTTAACAACTATATTCTTTGTTTCATCCCTCAGTGATACTTTAAAATATCTTTCTTAACTCAATGCATAAATGAGAAATCCCTTGATTATTCAGTATTTTCATCATGTCCTTGAGTAGGACTGAGAAATGTTATTTGCTAAGAAAGAATTCAAGTTTCTAGAAGACTCTTGGAATGAAACTGTCTTTTAACACAAACCTGCTGTCCCAAGAAGACTCAAAAAGGCATCAACATCTGCAACAATTGTTATTAAATATTCCTTCACTGATTCTCTCCTAATTCAAGATATTTTTTATTTTATATTAGAGTATAATTTGACCGCCTTCACTTTCACTTTTCACTTTCATGCATTGGAGAAGGAAATGGCAACCCACTCCAGTGTTCTTGCCTGGAGAATCCCAGGGATGGGGGAGCCTGGTGGGCTGCCGTCTCTGGGGTCGCACAGAGTCGGACAAGACTGAAGTGACTTAGCAGCAGCAGCAGCAGCAGAGTATAATTAACAATGTGTTAGTTTCAGGTATACAGCAAAATGATTTGGTTATACATACACATGTATTTATTTATTTTTCAAATTCTTTTCCCATTTAGCTTATTACAGAATATTGAGCTGAGTTCCCTGTGCATAGGTCCTTGTGGGTTTTCTATTTTAAATATGGCAGTGCATACATGTTGGGCTTCCCTGGTGACTCAGACTATAAAGGATCTGCCTGTGATGCAGGAGAGTGGGATTCAATCCCTGGGTTAGGAAGATCCCCTGGAGGGAATGGCAACCCACTCCAGTATTCTTGCCTAGAAAATTCCATGGCCAGAGAAGCCTGATCAGGTATGGTCCACAGGGTTAAGAAGAGTTGGACAGGACTGAGCATCTAACAGACACACATACATGTCAGTCCCAAATTCCCAATCTCACCCTCTCCTTGACTCTTTCCTCATGGTAGCCATAAGTTCATTTCCTAAGTCTCTGAGTCTGTTTCTGTTGTGTAAATAAATTCATGTGTATCCTGGTTTTTTTTGTTGTTGTTGTTGTTGTTGCTAGGTGTTGCATTTAAGTGATATATTTGTCTTTCTCTTTCTGACTTACTTCACTTACTTCTGACTTACTATACTACTTCATGGTATAATAATCTCCAGGTCCATCCACATTGCTGCAGATGACACTATTTCTAAATATTTGTAATAGCCAAGTAATATCCCATTGTACGACATCTTTATCCAGTCATCTGTCAATGGGCATCTAGGTTGCCTCCATGCCTTGGCTACTCTAAACAGCATTACAGTGAATACTTTGGGTGCATGCATCCTTTTGAACCATTTTTTTTTCATTGTTGTTGTTGTTGTTGTTGCTAGGTGTTGCATTTAAGTGATATATTTGTCTTTCTCTTTCTGACTTACTTCACTTACTTCTGACTTACTATACTACTTCACGGTATAATAATCTCCAGGTCCATCCACATTGCTGCAGATGACACTATTTCTAAATATTTGTAATAGCCAAGTAATATCCCATTGTACGACATCTTTATCCAGTCATCTGTCAATGGGCATCTAGGTTGCCTCCATGCCTTGGCTACTCTAAACAGCATTACAGTGAATACTTTGGGTGCATGCATCCTTTTGAACCATTTTTTTTTCCTGTATGTGTGTCCAGGAGTGTGATTGCTGGATAATATGGTAGCTCTATTTTTAGATTTTTAAGGAAACCCCATACTGTTTTCCATAGTGGCTATACCAATTTACATTCCTACCAATAGTATTGGAGGAAACCCTTTCCTCTATATCATCTCCAGCATTTGTTTTTTGTAGACTTTTTGGTGGTGGACATTCTAACTGGTATGAAGTGACATCTCATTGTAGTTTTGATTTGTATTTCTCTAATAATTAGTGATAGTGAACAATTTTTTCGTGTGCATCTTGGCCATCAGTATGTCTTCTCTGAAGAAATATACATGACACAAACAAAATGATAGATACATTTTCCAGATGGTGGTGAAGGTTATCATAACTCAAAATACACTTGTCTTAAATTACAATTTTATATGTAATTTTATAACTATACATACTATGATGCATTTAAATGTCTAAGTAGAGGAAGGATGCATCATTAACAATAAATTTTATGTTTAGGCGAGTTAATCATTTGTGATTTTGATTGATTCATATTTTATGTACAGCAACAATACATCATTAAACAATGGACTGTAGAAGAATAATGTGAAGATAATTTTATTATTTCAGTAGGTAAGTGCTTTGGTCATATGTCTGTAGGGTGATTCCAAGATAAATACCCAGTTTCTTGATGAAATTCTAAATGAACCTTTAAAGTCTGAAAAGAAAAATAACATCAAAAGGTATCCAACCGAATAATTTTACTGGTTTCCCATTTATGTTGTGAACTGACTTTTGGGGAAAGAATTTCATACTTCCTGCCTTCTCTTGCTCAGGTCTTCTTCATAGCTCAAGCTACTAGTGTGCTAAAACAGGTTTGGTGGTAACAAAGTTAGCTCCTAATTTGCAAAATCCAGTAGGTTCTCTGTGGTCTCATCTCCCTTGTCCTCTGTAGCATTGTTGCTGCTGACTCAGGTCTTCTTGAAATGTTCTCTTCTTTTGTGTACATAGTATTAATATTTCCCTCAATCTGATTTCATCTCCTCAGTACTCTCCAGGGTTTCAGTCAAGGTTCTCTTTTCTCCTTATTTTATAATCCTCTTTAAAAAAAAAAAAAGTAGTATAGTTGCTTTGCAATATTGTGTTAGTTTCAGGTGAACAGCAAACATATAGTCCTCTTATATAATCACACACATGGTCATGCTAGAGACCCCTAAGACACCACCAGGCTCCAAACTCTTCCCTGCTTTCCTGGCATTTCGTTTCCTTCCCATTCCTGCATAGAACATTCAGGTATTTCAAGTACCAGATGATCCAAATAAATGTGTTACGTTACCCTCCATACTCTGCACAACCACACTGTGTCGACTCCTGAACAATTTGTGTCTCTTTAATGGCATCAACATCCATTCATGTCTTCAAGAATTCCTATAATGTTCTTTTAGATTTCCGCCTCCCTTACACTACATTAGATTTGTCATAAATTCAAGTTAATTCCCGCTCCAGAATATCTCAAGGTATGAAGACTAAGAGTCAGGGTAAAATAAAAGTCAGTTAGAATGTGTAATAGTGGTAGAAAAGGAAAAGGAGGAGACAGTTTAGACACAATTCTCTTTCTATTCCACCATCCCTCCTTGGTTAAAATTCAAGTATGTCTCCAAATTTCTTACTGGATAATATTGAAAACTGCTAATGAGGCATGATCTTATCCAATTATTTTCCTAAATGCCTACATTTTCCCCCTGTTGAGTATATCTTCTACTTCTATACTACGGTGCCTTTGTTTGTTCCACTTTCTTTCTCTGCAATATCTTTCTATTTTATTTTCTTCTGGAAACTCCACCTGACTCCACTAATTCTTTCCCTGGAACCTCCTGTGACAGCCCACAAGTACCATTACCTCTTCTGTGCTTCTAGGACTTTTTCCGTTCTCTTGCGGTCCCTTCTTCACTAGACAAAGCTCCCTTCCTCATCTATCTGCAAGCTTTGACCTCTTCAAGGGTTGGAGACTGTTAGACACTTAGCACATATTCATTCAGAAAACTGATACTCAATGATAAGTAAGTGACTGATTTCCTTAAAGAATATTCACATTATGTAATTTTAGGGGATATTAATTGGTTCTGCAAATTATTTTATATCAATAATGGCCACACAAATTTGCTTATGTTTAATCCCAGTTACCTATTTTCCTACTTCTTGTAGCATAATCTGACTATGACATTTGGTGATCATTAAGTCACACAGGGTCTTCCCCAATAGCTCAGCAGGTAACAAATCCACCTGTAATGCGGGAGACACAGGAGAGGTGGGTCTGATTCCTGGGCCTGGAAGATCCTCTGGAGGAGAAAATGGAAGCCTATTCCAGTATCCTTTGCTGAAAAATCCCATGGATATGGAAGCCTGGCAGGCTTCTGTTAAAGGGTCTCAAAGAGTCAGCCATGACTGAATGACTAAGCACGCATAGTCACACAGATCATAAGAAATAGAAAAGGCTCAGTAAAGAAAACTTCACTGGGAATGTGGTCATCATAAGGGGGACTCCGTGTTTCTATTCAGTGCAGGCTATTAGAGCTCTAGTGCTAACAGTATAAGAGTATTTGCTCGTTCATTCAACAAATGCTTACTGAGAAACTGAAACAGGTATAATATGCACAATATAAATTAAAATGATTTATCTTGTAAAAAATCTTTCCTAGTATTTAGTTAATAACTTCTATACAGGGAACAATCTCCTATTGCTAACACAGGAACTGAGTGAGTGCAGAGCAGGTGAGTGGAGAGCAGGACGCCATAGCTGCATGCTCCTGGAGCACTTTATAGGACTCTATGGGCAATTCTGGTATCTTTTTATCCTTTGAGGATCCTCTCTGTGAATCCAGTCATTTAAATCCAACCTTATAACACTCCTGGGAAGGGAGGGCAAATAGGAGAAAATACCCTTCAAACAGAAGCTCACACCCTCTAGAGACACCTGAGATAGAAAAGAAAGGAGATAATTGCCTATTTCTCTGTTCTACCTAAGCCCATTTGAATGAAATGGGAAGAAAGAATCATTTTTATATGACCATACAAAGATGAATCATTTCCTACTTTCTTTTGTAACTGTGATGGAAGGAGCAAGGAACTGAGTCTAATGAGAAAGATTGCTGGTCCACATCCCAGAAGATCTCAGTTCCAATACTGTGGCCTTAGGCAAGCCTAAGTCTCTTCTGAAGGTTCTCACGGTTTCTTTGTATAATGACACAATGCACACGGCATCCCAGAAAGCACATCCCTACTCTTAGGAGTTTCCTTTGCCAGCTAATTACAAGAAAGATTACCAAGGGTACCATGAAACCTCATGGGACAATTTCTACACTGATTCAAAGAAGTGGTAGTTTGAAAGGAGGTCATTTCATTTGTAGACAAAGAGAAGATAGAGGTTTTTTACTCAAAAATAGTTACTAATTATTGTGCTTTAGATAAAGGATTTGCTACATCACCAAGAAACAATGTGCAACTTCTTTGGATAAAAAAACTAGGATTTTTAAATGTAAAAATTTTATAATATATATAAATTTAAAGCACTTCTAAGCAATCATCATATAAATGATTTTTGAGTGTAATGTATAGATAGAGCCATACTTTTTAAGTGCTTAACTTAATTAAGTTAGAAAGTAAATATAGGAAGATATAATAAGTTTCACAATGAACAACAGTTTACAAATCTTATTTTAGCAATTCGTCTTTAGCAATGATACAAAAGATGAAGTCCCTTGTTATAAATACTCGAGAAGGGACTGGAATCCACAGTTATTTCCCTTCAAGTGCTATGTTGTTAAAGTTTTATTGATTCTGCCTTTCATGGACTTAAAAGCTCTTGTGCCATATTCAGGGAAACAAATTAGCTGCTGCCTTTTCATCTCATATTGGAGGATATCTTCAAGCTAGATCTATGAACAATAAACAATTGGCTGAGAAAAAAAAGGAAAGTGAACCAAATGTGTTGTTGGGAACAATCTATTCATAAAAATGGTAGAGGAAGATAAAGCCAACAGTTGTTAAAAATCAGCTGATCACACTGCTTTCTATATGGGTACAGCTGGAGTCCATGCTAAGATAGAAGTCAACTCAGTTCTTAAATGTGAATCAGTCTAATTCCAAAGAAGTCTTCAGTAGTGATTTGAGACATAGTTATTACATAAGATCACCAATTACAATTGCTTTCACACTGCTATCCTGTACTGTTTTGTTTTGTTTTGTTTTCCCCCAAAATCCTTACCAATTTCCATAAGCCAGGGTTGGGATAAGTGGATGTACAACCAGCTGCATTTCAATTTCATTTGCAGAGTAATAGCTAACTATTTCCTATCTGAGAAGTTTCCTCTAGACTATAAAAGCACAGAAATGGTATATATAGTGTATTCCAAGATTCATTTACTACTTTAGGATGCAGCAATGTAACAGAATTCTCCAAAAAAAAAAAAAAGACCCATAGTTGAATATGGGGGTAAGTCACCACAGAGTTAGCTGAGATGTTTGATTCTGAAAAGCCCGTAATACCTTTAGTTGTTTTGCTGGATATTGCGCAGATATTTCAGAATAATACACTTCACTTTGCCAGGTTCAAAATGTTCACTGGCATAATTTGTGATCTGCAGTTCGCTGAATGCATGTAAGAGCTGAGACAAATTGGCAGAGAGAAGATATTGGCAAAACTTTGATATGCAATTCCTAGAAACTGAAGAGCTGTGTGACTAGTATACAGAATGATTTTTGATCATAATGTTTTAGTACCAGACTGAGTCATTTAGCATCTACTCACTCCCTCAATTTATCCGTAAAGAAATTAAGGCTCAAAGAAGTTAAGTGACTTGTCTGAAGCCAAATGGGTTCAGAATCAGAATGTAATCTAAATTTTCAGATTCAAAAACAAGTACTATTAATATATTGAGCATCTTACCTATTGCACTTCAGTCATGTCTTACTCTTTGCAGTCCTATGGACCAGAGCCTACCAGGCTCCTCTCTATGTGGGATCCTCCAGGCAAGAATACTGGAGCGAGTTTCTGTGACCTCCTCCAAGGGATCTTCCCAACCCAGGGATCAAACCCAAGTCTCTTGTGTCCCTCCTTCATTGGCAGGTGGATTCTTTACCACTAGAAACACCTGGGAAGCCCTATCTTACCTTCTGCTGTCTCACATTAGTCTACCTCTGCTCCATAAGCTTAATGCAGTTAGTCAACTCATAAATAATGTTCTGTTCTCATAGCCAGGATATAATTAATGTGAATGAAAACCCATTCCTTACTCGTGCCAATTCAATTATATCAGTCGTGTTTCAACATGTGGTAGAGTCCACTCTGAATACCATAGTCTCAGGAGGACTACATTTGTGTAGCTATTCAGAAATTGGAGTTTCAGGCATAAATTTGTATGTTCAGTTTATCAAGTAACAAGATGAGAAGGATTTTACAATATAATATGAGGATCAGATATTGAATATTTTTTTAAAGACATTCCAACAATTCAAAACTTATTTCCATGTTAGGCAAGTATTAATGGATTTGTTGCTGGTAATACCTGTTTGGAGATCTTTAAACATATTAATAAAAAGAAGTCAATTAAAGTTAAATGATTTTTAAATTGCATTTAACTGTTATTTTTTAAAACAGTTGATATAAAACTGACCTATTTAAGAAAGAGTGTTTTTTGCTTTTCTTCTGAATTTGGTTGTATATTTTCAAAATAATACTTTTTAAACTTTGAACTCCATGAATAATTTAGTCATTTTACTATGAAGCTTTTTTGTCAATGGACATGAACTTGGGTAAACTCTGGGAGATAGTGAGGGACAGGGAGACCTGGTGTGCTGCAGTCCATGGGGTCCCAAAGAGCCAGACACAACTTAATGACTCAACAATAACAATATGAAGGTTTTTTAGGAAGCCTTTGACTGTGTGAATCGTAACAAACTAGAAAAATTTTAAAGAGATGGGAATGCTGGATCACCTTACCTATCTCCTGATAAACCCATATACAGGTAAAGAAGCAACAGTTAGAACTGGACATGGACTAACTGACTGATCCCAAATTGGGAAAGCAGTATACCAAGGTTGGATATTGTCACCCTGCTTATTTAAGTTATATACAGAGTACATCATGTGAAATGTCAAGCAGGATGAATCACAAGCTGAAATCAAGATAGCCTGAAAAATATCAACAGCTTCAGATATGCAGATGATAACCATGCTAAAGGCAGAAAGTGAAGAGAAACTAAACAGCCTCTTGATGAAGATAAAAGAGGAGAGTGAAAAAGCTGCCTTGAAACTCAACATTCAAAAAATTAAGATCATAGCATCCAGTCCCATCCCTTCATGGAATATAAACAGGGAATAAGAGGAAGTGGTGGCAGATTTTATTTTCTTGGGCTCCAAAAATCAGTGCAGATGGTGACTGCAGCCATGAAATGAAAAGATGCCTGCTTTTTGGAAGGAAAGCTATGACAGACCTAGACAGCATATTAAAAAGCAGAGACATTACTCTGCCCTCAAGGTCTGTACCCTCAAAGCAACGGTTTTTCTAGTGGTCGTGTATGAATGTGAGATTTGGACCAAAAGCAGGCTGATTGCCAAAAAATTGATGCTTTCAAACTCTAGTGCTGGAGAAGACTCTTGAGAGTCCCTTGGATTGCAAAGAGATCAAACCAGTCAATCCTAAAGGAAATCAACCCTTAATATACATTGGAAGGACTAATGCTGAAGCTGAAGCTCCAATCCTTTGCCTACATGATGCAAAGAGTTGACTCATTGATAAGAGTTGGCTCACTGATACTGGGAAAGATTGAAGGCAAAAGGAGAAAGGGCTGGCAGAGAACGTGATGGATAGATAGCATCATGGACTCAATGAACATGAATTTGAGCAAACTCTGGTATAGTGAAGGACAGGGGATTCTGGCATGTTGCAGTCCATGGCGTCACAAAGAGTCAGACATGATTAATGATTTAACAAGAACAATATGAAGTGTGATTATAAAATTAAGGAAATACATATAAAACAGTTGAATTACTCACACAAGAAATGCAAATTTATATTTTGAAGCTGTGAGCCTAGTTGATTTAAACAGTTTCTGGTTTGGGTTTTTTGTATCACTGTTGCAAGATTATTTTGTATTATGTTAGGCTATGATTGAGTTATTCATAGGGATGAATTGTATAATAATAGTGTGCTGATGCCATGCAGGTAACCATGACTACTACTATTGTTCCACCAGTTTTTGCTCTATGCAGCAGTGGATATTTTTAGTGGTTCTATTATTTTCTCTTTTAAAATTTGGAACCTAAATTATAAGTCACTTCTGTTTTTTTAAAAATCTTGCATAATTTTATGCAGTGTTTCCTCCTTTTAGATATTTAGGTATGGAATACCAGAAAGGAAGCTTGGACAAGAGTCTTCTAATTAAACAATAAATGTCGGTCAGTGAGGCCACTGTCTTCCTTGTTTCCCAGGGTATAATATTTATATTTCTTAAAATTTCTTTCGAGCTTTACTGTCACTATAATCATTGCTGCTAAGTCACTTCAGTTGTGTCCGACTGTGTGCAACCCCATGGATGGCAGCCCACCAGGCTCCCCCGTCCCTGGGGTTCCCCAGGCAAGAACACTGGAGTAGGGTGCCATTGCCTTCTCCAGTGCATGAAAGTGAAAAGTGAAAGTGAAGTCGCTCAGTCGAGTCCGACCCTCGACGACCCCATGGACTGCAGCCTTCCTGGCTCCCCGTCCATGGGGTTTTCCAGGCAAGAGCTCTGCAGTGGGGTGCAATGCATTGCCTTCTCCCGCTATAACCATTAGCTACCTGCTATTCTTTATTATGGGCTTCTCTGGTGACTCAGTGTAAAGAATCTGCCTGCCGACGCAGGAAATGTGGGTTCATTCCCTGAGTCAGGAAGATCCAGCCCCTGGAGGAGGAAATGACAACCCATGCCAGTATTTTNATTGCCTTCTCCCGCTATAACCATTAGCTACCTGCTATTCTTTATTATGGGCTTCTCTGGTGACTCAGTGGTAAAGGATCTGCCTGCCGACGCAGGAAATGTGGGTTCAGTCCCTGAGTCAGGAAGATCCAGCCCCTGGAGGAGGAAATGACAACCCATGCCAGTATTTTTGCATGGGAAATCTCGTGGACAGAGGAGCCTGGCAGGCTACAGCAGCAACAACAACACCATTCTTTATTATGAGAGTTCTAGAATCCTCCCCTTCTAGCCCATTCACACAAACATCAAGCCTTCACCATTTATACTGATCACTGAAATACCCTTCTGACTGGGCTTTACAGCATTCTTCACATTATTTGTGAATTCATCTCGTCTCACTAACCCTTCTGACTCATTTCTTTCTACCTATCCATTCCACTGCAGCATCTTTTCTGTTACACAAAGTTTTCCAAAACTGGGCATTTCTAATGTCAGATTGTGGAACTCGATGTGAATGTAAAGTGAATTATCCATTAAGTGGGGAGCACTGTGGGTTTTACGGGGTCTTCCCCTGGCTGGGTACGAAGCACTGAAAGGCAGGCTATTTGGAAGCTTTGTAGTATACATCACACTTTTTTGGTGGTTGTGGTCATTTTTTTGATAGTTATGAATTTTATCGTAAGCAAAATTACAAGGTGAAGGTCAAGGAGGATTTTATAGCTGAAATACTTCTAAGTATGTAGATTGAAGTACAAATAAACTATGGCTGTTGATTTAGGTAAGCCAATTTATTTTTCCCAGGTAAAAACAAAATACTCAAGTTAATAAAACCTTTAATTAGTGAGATTTTCTACTGAGGAAAAGTTAGTTATTGCAGACATAAAATATGATACTGCTTATATGAAAGTTATTCATAAATTCTAGAGCCACTGATTCAATCTGAAAGCAGTGTTATGATCAAAGAGATGGAGTCCAGTAATCAAAAGTTATATCAAATAGTTCAAAGTCTTTACTTGGATGTCTTAAAAAATGTGAAGTGTTTCAAAACATAACACTAATAAATTTCTCCTTTTTTTCTCCTGAAACTGCCTTCATTGCAGACCTGTAAACTCCTCAGAAATTCACCCCTCCAATGAGCTTTGAGTCTTTTTATTTTTTCTTTTCTGCCCCAGATTTTTTATTATGTAAACACACCTGGAAGTTCTCCTCAAGGCATAATTATTCTTCTGTAATTTAGGGAACAAAGGGAAAACTGGACCAGGTATTCTCTTTGGCCCGGATAGTTTTCAGTCACAAAAGTAACTGTTTTTGTAACTAGATTTTTGATAGACAATTTTATAGCAACATATACATCATGCTATAGTAGAACAGACTGTACTGGAATTTAGCAACAAATCCTTTGGATTTAAAGGGGGTTCAAGAGAAGAGAATTCAGTGATAGATAAATAATGTTTTTTATTATTGTTACCACACAATCTTAACCTCCCAGATTACAATCCAAAGAGATCTTGTTTTTTAAATTGTTTTAATCTATTAAACCAACATTTCTTTTCTGTTTAATTCCCTGTATTCAGATGATTTTCATCATGGATACAGTTCATTTTTAAGACACTTTATATTTTATATGGTCACACATAGGAAAATATCCAGCAGAATGTACAACAAATTCATATAAATCAAGTGTAATCTACTCATTTTCATCATTGTGAAGGACTAGTATTTTGCTTATCTGATTTTCAATCTTAAATGGAATAATACTTTGAAAAATATAACAAAAATCCATTAAAACAATTAGTGATTATTTTATTTATAATAACTATATAACAAAAATTACGTGTGGTTGGATGTCATGGCCATATCAAAATTTCCTGTTACATTTGATGTCTGTACTTACCTCACATAAGATAAGAAGGAACAAAAAATTCTGAAAACAGTTCTCTACCAGCAAGCTCTGCTGATAGACTCCACAAGAGGCATCTTTTTCACGAGAGGCTTCTCAGCTGTTTGACTCAATTGACCTCCTCCATAAATGTAGATATTTTAACTATTTTTTTGATCATGTATATTATTTTCTTATGCACTAACAATGTCACCATAGACCATTAAACACTTCTCTGCTAGTGACAAAAGGTATGCTTCTTAATAACCGGGACGGCCAGACTTGGCCCCCAGTGGAAACTGGTGTCTGCCTCCCTTGTTTTCTGGCTGAGCCCTCTGGACCATACACAGTTCTCACCCTTAGATGCAATAGCTCTCATTTGGTTAAACTCATTTTGATTTCATTCCAAGCCCCAAGTTGGTTTCTCAGTCTTCACAAGAGGGAGAGGGTAACTAGGCAGTCTTTGGAGGATAAAGTGGCTTACTGTGGATAGAGCGTGATTTTTTTACAGCAGGATTGTATACTTGAGTTGGAAGAAGCAAACCTTAATCAATCATTTATGCTAAATGAGCCTCCATTTCTCACTGACACTTTCCAAAATGTAAAAGGCAATTTACTAAAGGTCTTTTGCTATTAACCTAATTTATGTTTATATTTACTTAAGTCTACAAGGTTGGGGTGCTTATTTGGATGGGCTTTCCAGGTTCAGGAAACTCTTAGGAGGAACTCAGTCTTTGAATGTGTTATATAAAGCTATCCATGGTGCAATTTATATATATATAATAAAATAAAATATAATGCTTTTAAAAATTGCAGGGACATAGACAAACATTTAAAAGCATTAAAAATTTGGTAAAAAATAGTTGTTTAGAAGCAAATAAAAAGAGGCCCCAATATTAAGACCAGTTAAAAAGAGAAATTTAAAGAATATAGGTGGTCAGGATGTTGAAGTAAGTTTGCTAGTGCATATAAAACTAGTTAATTACATGTGGAGCAATAAAATGTCATGTTTTCTAGAGACAGGAAATCAATTTTATCTCAAATGAAATTCATTTGCATTGCTATGGACAGTAATCATTTGCTTGACAGTTCTGTGCAAGGTAACTTCAACTTCTATTGTGGTCTAGTTAATAGAAAATTAATTAAAAGTGCATACCCCTATTGAATGAGAATTTCTCATTAGCTTTCATCTCTCCTATTCTCCAATCTCACCTGTACCAGATGACCTTAGCCTCTACTTAAGAAATATTGAGACCAACTGGCATACTTTCCCTCCTGCATTTCTGTCTCCTATTTAGTACAGGCCTCGCAGAATTCCACTCAGCTGGAGGTTTTCTTTCTCTTGTAAGTAAATCTTTCTACTCTTTTCATTCCCATTTGTTTGAGTCCCTCCCAGCTTTAACCTCTCATTCTTAAGTGTCTTCAACTTTCCTATTCCAATGACTATTTCCTTTTCACCTGTGTTCAAGTTTTTTTCACATTACATGTTTCGCCTCTCTCAGCTCCCTTTCTTTCTGTGAAGACTTGTTTCCTTCATATGCCAGCTGAACCCCTAGATAAGGAGTCCTCGTCCTTGCTGCTTCCACAAGGTAATTGTTTATTTCATCACCAAACTTTGGGAGTTCGAGGTTCACCTTTGCTGCCATGTTGCCTTTCTCCAATGCTATCCTCTAGTGTCACCGTTTTTTCGTAAATCCTGCAGTATCAGCATCTTGATTTTCAGTTTTCTTTCTTACATTTGTGATTCCACATTCTCCGGAGGCTTCTCCTTGCCACTCTCTTTGCCTGGTTATTACAGCATTTATTGTCAGGACTCTACCCTTGATTCTCAATCAATCTCTGAATATGAGCCATATTCATAATTTCATTGTTTTAATACTTGATCCAAGAATATACCTCCAGGTTGAACCTCTCAAATTCTAGTCATATAATTCCAGCTGCTCCTAAAAGATAAATATTTCTCATGGAAAATTTAATACATCTCAAACGAAAACACTGTATCTCTTCACAAATGGAGTTCCTTTTAGGCCAAACTAGTTTCAAAATATATTAACATATTTTTTCCAAATCTCATGGGAAGAAAGACTTTCTTTTACTTCCATAAACACAATGTTATTATTAATCTTATCAGTGTTATCGAATGTTATCTCCCAAATTTGTCCTCAGCTTCAAATCCATCACCAAATCCTTATATTAGTGTTATATTTATTACTTTCATGTATGCACTTATTTTACTTCCCAGCTAAGTTATAAGCCACCTAAACAAAAGGATTTTATCTTTTTCTTAAACAGTTCAAGTAACTAATTAGTAATTAAAATACTAATACATTGCATAACTTTATAATTTTCAAAGCATATTTTTTCTAATGTAATCTAGTGACTGAATCTCAGCGAGGTCAAAGGGTGTTACTAAGTTTCATAGCCTGTAAAGGACAAACAGAAAAGAAAATTGTGTTGCCTAAACTTGCATTCAATGCTTCTTCATAACTATTCATCAACTTCTTAGTCATCTAGAATGATATAACTTAGAAAAAAATTAAGCCCATATTTAACTGTTAATCTAAAGCAGTTGCTACTACTTCTTTCTTAATAGAGATTATCTTTTTTTTCCTTTTTTAGCATTTAGGTAGCAGGAGAATTCTTGGAGTGGGTGGTAGGGTTTGTAGAGTAAAACAAGATATGAAAAATTGAAAAGCTTCTCTACAAAATGGGCCACATTCACTTATTGAAAATACGGTCTGCACAGAAGCATTTAATAGGATTTTTCACCTTACTCTGGGAAAGCAAAAGTTTTGTTAAGTGTTATTTGCTTCATTTCCCACCCAAAACTTTGAAAGCAGATAGCCTTGCTGTAAAGGGTTATCTTTACATCTTATAAAACTCTCTCATTCAAGGGCTGCTTTTCTCACCCACCATTAGGGAGCTAAAGTTACTGTGTGTTTCAAACCAGAGTCTAAGGCTACTGAAAAGTCATACAAAATTTACAGTTTTTAATCCCACTTTGGAACACATTTCTTCTATAAAATATAAGATTTTGATCGCTAAGCTTCTTCACAGGAAAATACCAGGGTGTTCTGTTGTACAGAGATAATTTATTATTGTGTAAAAGGTTTTGTCAGAGTAAAACTATAGTTATTTCAGTATTTTATCCTGAGAGTAATAAGATTTTATCACAGAATGGTAATTTTAAATTAGTCATGCTCCTCAGAGCAATTAAGACAGAAGAAACAGGTGGGGATTAGAAAAGCTAGTACTCACTATTAACAAAGCTCTAGCTCATGAGCCAGTTACTTAAAAGTGAAGCATTGAATCTACCTCATTTTTTCATGATGGTGGACAGCTGGCATCTGCACTGTGAGGGCTCCATTAATGTGGAACTTACCTTCCTTTCTTCACTTAAACCTGAGAATCTTGTCAGACTGTATCTTAGGCTTTTCTTGTTGTTTTGTTTTAAATTACTTTGCTTTCTTAAAATTCCAAGTTTTGATGAAAATCTAATTTAACTTTCTTTGCTTGTTTGTGCTGTGAATGATTACTGAAGGGCATACAGGTGTGTGGGACAGGGTTTCTATAGTCCTAAAGGGAAGATTTCTTGATCAGCAGTGTCTCCTTTGAAAATAAGCTTGGAGAGTTGCTTCCCTAATTCTTAGATAAAGGCATGGTATCACAGAGATACTTAACTATTCTTAACATCCACTTTTTGCTCATCAGTGAAAGAGAACATGGGATACCACATGTGAGTAGAGCAAGGCAAAATTAAATAGAAAACAGTGGCTGGATAGAGAAAGAAAATAGAAGGGGAATCAAGTGTTTTAAATAACAACTCATTGTAATCCACATTCATCCCTGAGGCAAGTTTCACATAGTCTAAGAAAAAATTAACCTGGGGGGTAAATAAACATACATACCACAATCACAGATTTTTGTCATCAAGGACAATGAGAGAAGCTGGCCATATCCACACATCAGACTTCCAAATCCAGAAATATCAAACGTTGATCACAAAAAGAATCATGCTGTTTGTTCCTTCGTTACTGGTATTCCTTTGCCAATTGTACCACTTTCTTTAATAGCTGAATAGGTAGGTGGTGGCTGCCTTAGGTGTTTTTTCAAATGCAATTTCTAACAGTGAACTGCATAATATGAAGTTCCCCAGTGGGTTTGTCTCACTAGTGAACTTGATTGGCTCAGTTTATTCAAACACCCAACTGAGGAATCCAAAGACTTGTGTTTAAGTCCCTAGTGGGAAAATGTGTTAAGATGATAGAGGTCTTTCCTCACTGAACACAGTGGTCAGTATGTCTTGACAGAAACAGATTATCATTCCTCTGCTTTAAGGAAAAACACTCCAAGAATTCTTTTATTGACACAGGAACAAAGTAAGATTATGCATGAAGTTCAGCTAAACTAATACTTTAAAAGATGGAGTTTTACATTGATTAGTTCTTCTCTACTAATCATTTCAAGGAGCTTCCCTGGTGGCTCAGATGATAAAGAATCTTCCTGCCATGCAGCTGACCCAGGCTTGATCCCTAGGTTGGGAAGGTCCCCTGGAGAAGGAAATGGCTACCCACTTCAGTATTCTGGCCTGGAGAATTCCATGGGCAGAGGGCTATAGTCCATGGGATCACAAAGAATTGGATGATTGAGTGACTAACACTTTCACTTTTCAATCATGTCAATGTTCTTGGGCATTTCATCACATTTAATAATTTCTCATTAAGAATGTAGTCTTGTGCAAGCCTCAGTGTCTCGTATCACTAAAGAAAAATACATTTGTTCACACCAGCCATATTCAGGATTCACATACATTTGCATGAGGAACACACAGAAAATCAGTCCATGGAGGGGTAACGTTCTGTACAATGCTTTTTTCATTAATTCTCTTGTATGACCATTCTTGACCCCCCCACTTTAGCTGCTCCTTCCTATCAGGCCTCAGCTCTTATACCTAGACTTTTCTTGACTGCAGCATGGGATTGCTCTTGTATCATTGTTCATCCCACATTTTCCCATGGAATAAAGAAGTTTGAAATGGAGAATACAGTATAGGATAGGCATAGGCATAGGATTCTTCACTTTGTCAAATTGGCAACCCACTCCAGTACTCCTGCCTGGAAAATCCCATGGATGGAGGAGCCTGGTAGGCTGGAGTCCATGGGGGTCGCTAAGAGTCAGACACGACTGAGTGACTTCACTTTACTTTTCACTTTCATGCATTGGAGAAGAAAATGGCAACCCACTCCAGTGTTCTTGCCTGAAGAATCCCAGGGATGGCAGTGGTGGGCTGCCGTCTATGGGGTCTCACAGAGTCAGACATGACTGAAGCGACTTAGCAGCAGCAGCAACAGGCAAGACCCTGCCAAGTGGAAGGTGTCTGGAGCTGCACTTTGACCCTCTCTATATGTCTTCTTACAGCCCATGACATGTCTTTAGATGCTTCATATTTTAGATTAAAATAGTGAAGGCTTCTTTGCCAAGCAGCTGTGATTTTTGCAGAACTCTCATGTCTAATAATATCTCAGTTGAGTAGATGAGATATAGCTTAGCCCTCGTGAAACTAGACTATGAATAACCATTTATTTGTAGTTGAGAGAAAGCAGGCATGATTTCTTCTCCTGATAGAGCCTACCCCATAATTTCCTTTACAGTATTTGATAGTCATTTATTTTCGGTGAGAATATTGAGTGTGGGAGTTATGTTTCACTGCTTAGCTTTTGATAGTTTTTTGTTATGGAGTTTTAGCCTCTCTCTCCTGAATTAACTAATAATTTAGTTCACTAACTTATGGTTGCCTTTCCTTTTACCTATCATGACGCCTATAGATGATAATATTTATTTTACATATGGGATAAAAATGTGATTGTCACTAAGGCTCTGTCTACTCCAAAATCTGGACAATCACTGCCTTCACACATGGTTAACTGTTGATTTATAAGCAGAGGCATAGTCAGTAAGAGGCTCTGTAACTGCCTCTTCTGGGACCTGTTGAAAAAGCTATTGCTTTCTTTATAAACAGTTTCCAGAGTCCTCTCATAGAAGGGTTTCCTCTTTTTTTTCTGATGAGTATCTAGGACAGTGTTCACTCCCTTGGGTGGTCCTGATTAATACCATTTCCCATGTGCCGGCACTTATGGTACATAATGTCTCTTGGGCTCAGAGACAAACATAGTGAGATATACCTGAAGTTGTTGCTATTTCCTGCAATGTAAATTAAAAACAACAACAAAAGAAACACAAGTAAATGTCTGAGAGAATTGAAATTTCCTTGAAAGCACTAATAACCAGAAGCATTGCCTTAGCCAGGATTTGGGAAAAAAAAAAAAACAAAAAAAAAACCCTACATTTGCTTTAGCTTGAATCTCAAAATATCCATTAATCTCAGGTATCTTTGGCCTCTGTATTGCAAGATACATTTAGAGTTGTCTTTAAAAGGAACCCCTAAAGGCTTGATGGCAAGAGAAGTTAGGGCATATTCTGAGCTTTGAGTTTGTCTCTTGGAGGAAAAAACGTTTCTTTCAAATCTCTGCACCATAGCCATGCATGGCTATATAGCACCAAAATGCACTGGTGACTAATGCTAACAGGCCTTAAAGTACATATCTATATGAACCCTACAAATATAGAAACGTATCTTAACAGAAGCATATGGTGCCCATTTCAGGCCTATAGGCAGTGGGAAGGGATGAGCTAATTACATCTTCTTATGGAGACAGTCATACAAGTCACTCTTAGGGTACGTGATTTGCCCACTTTTACTACTTCTCAATTCTTTTTACTTTTCTTCTTAGTGCTGACTACACAATTTAGAGTAGTGATTTCACAATTAGTCTTAAACATTTTTGATTTTCAAGTACTTATAACTGAGTTTGAACTGATTGAACTCAGAGGTATTTTAAACCCGCAGAGGCAACTTAGTCATGAAAGTAGAGACGCTTTAAAATGAAATTGAAGTGGGCGGATGTTGTACTTGATGAGTGATATTGGTCTTGTTATTTGTAATTAGTTAACCTAGATATAAAATTAAGCATGCTACAGTTTGAGTCCTTGACTTGTCATTTGTTATGAAATCAGTGAATTACAAAGTAATTAAGATAACCTGTCTGTTAATTAAAGTCTGTATTACAAGTGAACGTGTTAGTATTTGGATAGTCGAGATGCCATGTCTGGATACCATTCCAGAATTAAATATGATTGTATGCATATAGAAAATCAATTTAATGCATTATAGAAAATCAAGCTGCTTTGAGGTTATTCACATGTTTAATAAGACAAATTCTCTCTTGAAGCAGTTTCAAACCACTGCTGTAAGATGGGAATCACATTCATTGCTATTTCCTCATAGTATGTCAAGATGAAATTTCATTAATTTTTTAATTTTCAAAAGCAATTGTACATGTGTGGTACATATATGCACCACATTTCTTTACCCATTCATATGTTGATGGACATTTAGGTTGTTTCCATATATTGGCTATTGTAAATAGTTCTGCTATGAACATGGAGGGGAGGATATCGCTCTGAGTTCATGATTTCAACACTTTTGGACATATATCTATAAGTATGATATATATAAATAGATATATCTACAAATAGGATCGAAGAGGTGAGGTGAAATCGCTCAATCGTGTCCGACTCTTTGAGACCCTGTGGACTGTAACCTACCAGGCTTCTCTGTCCATGGGATTCTCCAGGCAAGAATACTGGAGTGGATTGCCATTTCCTTCTCCAGGGGATCTTCCCGACCCAGGGATCGAACCCGTGTCTCCCGCATTGGAGGCAGATGCTTTAACCTCTGAGCCGATAATTCTATTTTTAATTTTTTGAAGAAACTTCACACTGTTTCTCATAGAGGCTGTATAATTTAGTAATCCCACTAAAAGTGCATGAGAGTTCTGGTTTCTCCATATCCTACCTGACACTTGTTATTTTCCTTTTTCCCTTAATAATGACTATACGAGCATGTATAAAGTGATATTTCATTGTGGATTTGATTTGCATTTCCTGGGTAGTGATGTTGAGCATCTTCTCATATATGTCTTGGTCATTTGTTTATATTCTTTTGGAGAAATGTCTGAGTCCCTTCCTGATTTTAAAATCAGATTATTTGTTTTTTGTTTTGTTAGTGAGTTGTAGGAGTTCCTTGATATTTTGGATATTAATAATTATCAGATACATGGTTTATAATTATTTCTCATATTCTTTATACTGCCTTTTCATTTTGTTGATTGATTCCTTTGCTGTGAAGAAGCTTTCTGTTTTGATGTACTCCCACTTGTCTGATTTTGCTTCTACAGATTGTTCTTTTGGTGTTGTAGCCAAGAAAGCACCGCCAAGCCCAGTGTTATGAAGATTTTCACCTATATTTTCTTCTAGGAGTTTTATAATTACAGGTTTTACATTTAAATCTTCAGTACATTTTGAGTTTATTTTTGTGTATAATTTAAGACGTTTAACTTCGTAGTATCTTTCAAAATTAGGGAGCATGATGGCTCCAGATTTGTCTCATTATTTTAGATTACTTTGGATATCCAGAGTCTTCTGTGGTTCCATGTGAATTTTACAACTGTTTTATCTATTTTTGTAAAAATGCCATTGAACTTTTTATAGGGACTTCATTGGGTCTGTAGATCACACTGGGTAATGTGACCATTTTAACAATATTAAGTATTTCAGTCCATGAACAAGAAATGTCTTCCCCTTTGTTTGTGAGTTCTCTAATTTTGTTCATGAGTAATTTTCAGTTTTCAGTGTACTAATCTTTTACCTTCTTGATTAAGTTTATTCCTAAGTATTTTAGTGTTTTCAATGAGATTGTGTTCTTAATTTCCTTTTCAGGTAATTCATCATTAGTATATATGAATGCAACTGATTTTTGTATGTTAATTTGTATCCTGCAACTTTACTATATTCATGTAGTAGTTCTAATAATTGTGCGTGTGTGTGTGTGTGTGTGTGTAGAGTCCTTTGGATGTTCTACATCTAAGATTGTGTCACTTAAAATGTCAATATTTGAAGTCTCAATAAGGAGGAAAGAGTTCACAAGTGAAATAAAACATGACTAGAAAAGCAGGAAGAAAATGATGATAATTAAGAAAATTCTTGAGATACAGAGTTTCAAAGAGTGATAGATCAAATAAAGTAATGCATTGACTGAGAAGTCTCCACTGGTTTGTGTAAAAAGCAAATCATTGTTGGCTTATGTGATAGTGATAGAGCTTAACATGCTTAAATGCCGGAAAAAAGGAGACAGTAGAGAGAAATATTTGAAGATACAGGGAACAGAAAGAATATACAGAAAGAAGAATCTTTAAGTGCTAGCTCTCTGAGGATATTGGGTGAGACAACATTCTGCACAAAATTGATCTTAATATGGGAGAGGAATTTCAATGAAGTAAAATATAAGCAAAAACGTAGTTAGAATAGCAATTTTAGAGCCTATGAATGAGAAAAGAAACCAACCATAGATTTCTCAGCACTTCTTCCTGCCATGCAGGAGGCTAATTAAAACTTTGTAATTTTGATATCCAGTCTCTAAAACTACAAACTATGTGAGGGTGTAGTGGTCAAAACATGGAATACTATATGTGTTGCTCTCTTTTTTCCTTTTCTTTATTTTTTCTTTTTGGTTATATATAGGAAGAGAGGACCTCTTCTAGATGATTCTACATTGGTACATGCAAAATTTAAATGTAGAAACAGAATGTTGTGGAAGAATCTGTCCTTAGAGCATGCCTTTTTTAGCCTGGCAAGACCCTAGGGATTGGTTTAGGGCAGATGCAATTCTTAATCTCATCTCTGAGATAAGACACAAGACTCTGGCCTAATGACCCTGCCTGTCTCACTTGACATCCTCAGAGGATCTTCCCGACCCAGGGATCGAACCCGTGTCTCCCGCATTGGAGGCAGATGCTTTAACCTCTGAGCCGATAATTCTATTTTTAATTTTTTGAAGAAACTTCACACTGTTTCTCATAGAGGCTGTATAATTTAGTAATCCCACTAAAAGTGCATGAGAGTTCTGGTTTCTCCATATCCTACCTGACACTTGTTATTTTCCTTTTTCCCTTAATAATGACTATACGAGCATGTATAAAGTGATATTTCATTGTGGATTTGATTTGCATTTCCTGGGTAGTGATGTTGAGCATCTTCTCATATATGTCTTGGTCATTTGTTTATATTCTTTTGGAGAAATGTCTGAGTCCCTTCCTGATTTTAAAATCAGATTATTTGTTTTTTGTTTTGTTAGTGAGTTGTAGGAGTTCCTTGATATTTTGGATATTAATAATTATCAGATACATGGTTTATAATTATTTCTCATATTCTTTATACTGCCTTTTCATTTTGTTGATTGATTCCTTTGCTGTGAAGAAGCTTTCTGTTTTGATGTACTCCCACTTGTCAGATTTTGCTTCTACAGATTGTTCTTTTGGTGTTGTAGCCAAGAAAGCACCGCCAAGCCCAGTGTTATGAAGATTTTCACCTATATTTTCTTCTAGGAGTTTTATAATTACAGGTTTTACATTTAAATCTTCAGTACATTTTGAGTTTATTTTTGTGTATAATTTAAGACGTTTAACTTCGTAGTATCTTTCAAAATTAGGGAGCATGATGGCTCCAGATTTGTCTCATTATTTTAGATTACTTTGGATATCCAGAGTCTTCTGTGGTTCCATGTGAATTTTACAACTGTTTTATCTATTTTTGTAAAAATGCCATTGAACTTTTTATAGGGACTTCATTGGGTCTGTAGATCACACTGGGTAATGTGACCATTTTAACAATATTAAGTATTTCAGTCCATGAACAAGAAATGTCTTCCCCTTTGTTTGTGAGTTCTCTAATTTTGTTCATGAGTAATTTTCAGTTTTCAGTGTACTAATCTTTTACCTTCTTGATTAAGTTTATTCCTAAGTATTTTAGTGTTTTCAATGAGATTGTGTTCTTAATTTCCTTTTCAGGTAATTCATCATTAGTATATATGAATGCAACTGATTTTTGTATGTTAATTTGTATCCTGCAACTTTACTATATTCATGTAGTAGTTCTAATAATTGTGCGTGTGTGTGTGTGTGTGTGTGTAGAGTCCTTTGGATGTTCTACATCTAAGATTGTGTCACTTAAAATGTCAATATTTGAAGTCTCAATAAGGAGGAAAGAGTTCACAAGTGAAATAAAACATGACTAGAAAAGCAGGAAGAAAATGATGATAATTAAGAAAATTCTTGAGATACAGAGTTTCAAAGAGTGATAGATCAAATAAAGTAATGCATTGACTGAGAAGTCTCCACTGGTTTGTGTAAAAAGCAAATCATTGTTGGCTTATGTGATAGTGATAGAGCTTAACATGCTTAAATGCCGGAAAAAAGGAGACAGTAGAGAGAAATATTTGAAGATACAGGGAACAGAAAGAATATACAGAAAGAAGAATCTTTAAGTGCTAGCTCTCTGAGGATATTGGGTGAGACAACATTCTGCACAAAATTGATCTTAATATGGGAGAGGAATTTCAATGAAGTAAAATATAAGCAAAAACGTAGTTAGAATAGCAATTTTAGAGCCTATGAATGAGAAAAGAAACCAACCATAGATTTCTCAGCACTTCTTCCTGCCATGCAGGAGGCTAATTAAAACTTTGTAATTTTGATATCCAGTCTCTAAAACTACAAACTATGTGAGGGTGTAGTGGTCAAAACATGGAATACTATATGTATTGCTCTCTTTTTTCCTTTTCTTTATTTTTTCTTTTTGGTTATATATAGGAAGAGAGGACCTCTTCTAGATGATTCTACATTGGTACATGCAAAATTTAAATGTAGAAACAGAATGTTGTGGAAGAATCTGTCCTTAGAGCATGCCTTTTTTAGCCTGGCAAGACCCTAGGGATTGGTTTAGGGCAGATGCAATTCTTAATCTCATCTCTGAGATAAGACACAAGACTCTGGCCTAATGACCCTGCCTGTCTCACTTGACATCCTCAGTGTTCTGCTTCTTGTTACAGGAAAGATTCTGAGTTGGTCAGCTCCTTATTTGGCTTGTCTGCAAATATGGAAGGCTTATCAGAGTGGTCAGTTGGATAATCCTTAGACTTTTTACCTCTGGATTTTATTATCATTTGTCTAGCAAGGATTTACTTTACATATTTACTGAACCCATGATATCTGGGCTCATCAGATTTATTCAGTCTGAGACCTGTGGAATATTTAGGTGACAGATAATTATATAATGATTTGTTACATGTTCAGTTCAGTCACTCAGTTGTGTCTGATTCTTTGTGACCTCATGAATTGCAGCACACCAGGCCTCCAATTTGAGGTGGTTACAAACATTAACTTGATTAGCTCCTGTGAAATAGAAAGCAGAGCCATGTACTAGGAGTGAGCAGGAAGTAGGGTATTGAAGAAGCATGAAATGGCATTGGAGAGAACACTCTAGCAAGAAAAATAGGATTGCTGGGCAACATCACAAGCCATTTGAGGTTGGAAACCACAGAGATATAGTGTCCTGATTGCATGCAACTGTCAAATGTGTGGTGGTGATAGTGCATTTATGGAGTGGTTTCTGTGGCTTTGAATGCCCTTTTCTACTTCTATTAACTTATTAAGAGAAACCTGATCCTATAAGTATCAACTCACATGCTTCATTCTCTGTGAGGCATTTTCAAGCAAGAGATGCTATACAATACATTTTTGTTAGATTAAAAATTATGCTTCCTTTATGCTTACTCTTCTATAGTCATTTTCTTAAGTTCTTAGTGCTTCAGTTTCTTTACCTGTCAACATGGATGTTAACAATGCCTATTTCTTAGGGCTATTTTTTGGGTTAAACAAGTTCACACATATGAGTTAACACATAAGAATGTGAAGCAGTGTTTGGCACAGTTTAAATGCTCAATTAAAACTACTCATATATATTATTTATCAACGATATTATTGAGCTTAGTACAGGCTTAACAAGTGTAGCAGTTCTATGTCAAGTGTTTGTTGAACAAATGAGTAACAATGGGTAAGATAATAAATACTCATTTTTGAAAAACCGATAGTAACAGTGGAAGGATATTCTGAGATGTAGTATGAAGTAAAAGAAAGAAACATACAGACTTTGGAATCATACTGAGTTTGTAGCTGGTTGATCTTGATTGAGCAGATTGCTAAATTTCCCTGAGTTTCAAGTTGTTCCTTTGCAAAATGAATATAATGGTATTCAACTCATGGAGCTGTAGAGATGACTACACATATTTCACTCAAGAGGTGAATGGTGGTGTGGTGGTGGTGTTTTGGTCACTAAATTGTGTCTGACTCTTTGTGACCACATGGACTATAGATCACCAGACTCTCCTGTCTATGGGATTTCCCAGGCAAGAATTCTGGAGTGGGCTGCCATTTCCTTCTCCAGGGTATCTTCCCAACCCAGGGATCGAACCTGTGTATCATGCATTACTGCCTGAGCCACCAGGGAAGCCAAAGAGGTGACCACCAGCTTCATCACTGAGGTCACTGTTGCCTTTCTCCTGTCACTTTTTACCTTTCAATTGTTACACTTAAAATATTATAGCAAAGCATCTCAGTATAGTAATTTTTCCCCTTCCTAAAATGTAATTTTCATCTTCACTTTAATTAACTTCTCCATCCAGTAATGTAATTATCCTGAGTGGTGAAAGTTGGAGTGATGGGTGCTGTTTACAAATTTCAGGTGGTACAATGTTAGTAATATTCTGATTTTGCCTAAATAGAGGAGCAGCAATGCTGCACAAAGACAGGAATAAATTTTGATACAAAATCTGATATACAAAGAGACTTATTTTGGGAGCAAAACAACTAAAAATACTGGGGTTGTGTTTAAGTTAACAGCTGCAGACATTAGTCATGAGTGTGTTACAAAAGCGTTAATTCAGTTCCTTGGGTGAAAGAGATGCAGAAGGAAGTCTAACTCAGTCTTCTGATGAGATGAGTCACTGTGATTACAACAGAAAATAACATAACGGTTGAAAAAAGCTCTGATTCCTAATTGGTTGCTACATTGCAAGATCAGCCTCTCTAAACAGTCACAGACCAATAGTAAACTCAGAGAAAAATAGTTTAGTGCTCAGTAGGACCTCATTGATTCATAAACAATTTGAGTTTTCCCATTACATTTTTTTAAAACTGTATTTTCAAGGACCAAGGGAAAGTGAACCAGGTTCTTTGATTCTTGACTTTGGTGGAATGAGAGAGGGTTGTTTAGGCAGTCATTTCCCCCACCTTAAATCCAAGTGTTAGAGAGTATATTTATTTCTTAATTAATGTGAACAGCTGTTTATGACAAAGAAAAGAGGAAAGATAAATAAATCCATTAATACTTATTTCAGCCTCATGGTTACTACATTGTTCTCATTTTTCTCTTTCTCTCTCACTCACCAGTCTTATATTTTAACGTTCTACCCTTAAATGCAGTGTGTCCATCCCTATTAGTCCAGCTTCATTTATCAACAAATTTTTTGAAAAAATAGTTTCGATTTCCCTGTGTTTTCCCTAAGTTATTTTTCAAAATAGATGAAAAGTATCATTCTCAAAACCAAGTCATTCGCATCACTTCTCTTCAGTTGCTCCCCTGGGTTTCCACATTCGCTTAATGTTAATGGCCCTTTGAAAAGATAGGTAACCTTGACCTCCTCTCCAGTCTTACTGACTTGTGGTTTCTTCTTCTGACATTATACTGTTGTCGCTATTAAATGCATGTTTCTTTTGTATATATTCTTGCTGATGTTCATTTGTATATACTGTGAGGCTTTCCTGGGTTGTCCTTCCTTTGGCCTTCATCACTTGTCAAATATTAGTTCTTCCTTCAAAACCCCACTCAGTTATTTCTTCTACTGTTAAACTTTCCCTGTGTCTCATGTAGAATCAGATACTCACTCTTGTCCCTGTGCCACCACGTACAGCATTCTTCTACGGCTGCCTATCTCTCTCTTCCCATTGTGGTTTCTGTAACTACCTTCATCGCTAGACACTGAGCTACTTATGGGCACAGCACATTCAGCTTCTTCTCTTTAATTTCCAAAAGACTTGATACAGGGTAGCGGATAAAAAGGAAATTTGGTTGAACTTAATTCACAAATTATAGATAATGATGAACTTCATCAACAACCTAGTATAAACAAAAAGCATAAACAGTTAATTCTAGTTTTCCTTACTTTGCCATTAAAACTTATAGGATGTAGAAAAGATATTCTCTGTAGACTTTGGCTTTCTGCATAGTTACAGAAAGAGTTGAATAGATAATAGTCAACTCCCTTTTCAGCAAATATATATTTTAAGCCTATATTGAGACCACTGGAATAAGCTAAACAAACTCTTTCTGTGTGTCTTATAATGGCTGCATGATCTTATTTTTCAAACAGTTTATATCATATTGTTAGGTAGTTAACAATAGGAAAAAGGAGTCCAAAATGGTGGTGTCCAAAAGACTGCTGTTGCTACTGCTGCTGCTAAGTCGCTTCAGTTGTGTCCGACTCTGTGTGGCCCCATAGATGGCAGCCCACCAGGCTCCCCCATCCCTGGGATTCTCCAGGCAAGGACACTGGAGTGGGTTGCCATTTCCTTCTCCAATGGATGAAAGTGAAAAGTGAAAGTGAAGTCTCTCAGTCATGTCCGACTCTTAGCAACCCCATGGACTGCAGCCTGCCAGGCTCCTCCATCCATGGGATTTTCCAGGCAAGAGTACTGGAGTGGGGTGCCATTGAAAAGAAAGAGAAAAGCCTTTGAAAATGGAACAAAAGAAGACACGTGGACCGGAGTGAGAACTTCAAGTGAAACAAACACACCCCTTTCTTGGCTAGCCCAATTTGCATAGGGCAGGCTCTGCAGGGAGAAGACGAATGCAGAAAAGGAGGAAGCCAAGACAGATTGAGTCCTCTCCTTTGGGCCACCCTTGGCCCACCCTCACGCCTCAAGGATGTACTATCCTTTGTTTGAGAATAAAACTCTGAGCTGTAACCGAGCTGTAACACTGGTCCGCTGTTTCAGATCTTTGCTGCAGCAAGACAGAACCAAGGAAATTACATACTCCTCCGGCAAAATCATGCAAATACCATATTCCAGACTTTTGTAGATTACCTCCTGGAAAGGACTGTTAAAGGTGAATTTACATCTTTAGGTGAAAGGCAGCCTTTTCAATAATCAGTGTTGTTCCAAAGCTGAGGTACATAAAGGGAGCAGGTTTGTTTGGCATAGCTAGAATTCATTTTGTATTGGCCAGTACTTTAATATTTCCACACTACTATTTTTTTTTTTTCTCCTGATACAACCTATTCAATGACTTAGAGGCAAATATTCTATGTTCTCCTTTGTTTTCAAGCTTTCAGTTTTGGAGTATGAGTAATATATTATCTAAGTTTCAGGCCAAGATCACACAAACTATTTTACTTTGAGTTGAAATAAACATCAAGCTATTCAATATGATAGGATCAGCTAATCTTGCAGCATTTTTAGGAGGCTGAATTTTTCCCTCAATTTTTATGTCACAGTGATGTATTTCAAAGAAAGTCAGAAATGATTTCAAACTTTTGTGACTTCAGATGTAGAAAATATATGCCCTTGATTTTTGTACATTCCAGGTACCTGGAGAATGTGCATGTGGTGGTGGGGTGATAGGGAGAAGGAAGGGAATAGAGAGAATGTATATGGGGAAAAGTAACAGTGTTAGTCACTCGTTTCCAGCTCTTTGCAACCTCATGAACTGTAGCTCATCAGGCTCCTCTGTCCATGGTATTCTCCAGGCAAGAATTCTGGAGTTAATGGGCATTCCCTTTTCCAGGGGATCTTCCCAACCCAGGGATCAAATCTTGATTTCTCACATTACAGGCAGATTCTTTACCTTCTGAGCCACTAGGGAAGACTATTTAGGGGGAAAACTAAGAGTCAATAAATACCTAAATATTTCTTGAGATAATCTGGCTAAGTTTTACACTAAGTGTTAAATGTTAGGAACTAATACAAGGGAAATAAGAGTAATCAGTTTTTCATTTTATATGAGATAGACAATATAGATTTATTTGCTTACCTTTCTTTATCTTGACTTCAGAATACTTTTATTTTTTCCAGAATACTTTTAAAATCATGAGATCAGCCTTACTTTAATAAGGCTTTTTACGTGTAAGGAGATTTCAGATTCAGAAACATTATAATATATATAAAACTGGGTATAAGAAGCCCTGCATGTGAATATATGGTCAGGAAGAAGGCTTAGGACTTGACAAGTTGAGCAGTCTTGAGTATGAATGTCAGTTTGAAAACAGAAGGGACATAAATCAGTAGAGAAGGGAAAGGCCACCCACTCCAGTATTCTGGCCTCAAGAATTCCATGGACTATATAGTCCATGGGGGTCACAAAAATACATGATTGAGCAACTATCATTTCACTTTCAAATGAGCAGAAATTAGATGTGAAATTGTTACAATTTCCAAACAAGATCTACTTGAGAATGTAGAAACCTTTACCTTTGGAAGACAAATATGCTAATTCACTTCAGTCGTGTCCAACTCTGTGTGACCCCATAGACGGCAGCCCACCAGGCTCCCCTGTCCCTGGGATTCTCCAGGCAAGAAAGAGTACTGGAGTGGGTTGCCATTGCCTTTGGAAGACAAATATATTTCCTTTTAAATTTAAGGTGAAATTTGAAACATGAATTTATAAAATTTCTATGTGAGTGCTTTTATCNCCAACTCTGTGTGACCCCATAGACGGCAGCCCACCAGGCTCCCCTGTCCCTGGGATTCTCCAGGCAAGAAAGAGTACTGGAGTGGGTTGCCATTGCCTTTGGAAGACAAATATATTTCCTTTTAAATTTAAGGTGAAATTTGAAACATGAATTTATAAAATTTCTATGTGAGTGCTTTTATCCATAAAGAAAAAATGCCATCTTAGATAACATAATTAAAGACACAGGAAAAGAAATATCAGTTCAAAGACTGGGTATGACTAGCCATTATGATATAACTAAGAAATAATGATAAGTTTATTAATAGGCAGATGAGAAGTACTTTTTTTCTGAACTTTCAAATTTCCCAATCATAGCATTCATGAAATTAACCACTAGCTAGTTAAGGAATTATGAACATCATTCACTATATCATTTAAAGTTTTATTTATCACTAGTATAGTATCAACATTTACAAGTATATGTTTCATTATTCTATTTTAAACACAAAGCACATTAAAATATAAGTTTTTGATATTTATCTGCTTTATTAAGCTATGATTTACATGAAGTACAATTCAACATTTAATTGTATAGGTTGATGAATCTTAACAAATGGTTACATTTGTGCAGGAACTACAACAATCAAGATGTAGAATATTTCCAGGACCCCAAAATTCTCTAGTACTCTTTTGCAGTCAGTTTCCTCATCTAAGTTGTTGAGTGCATTGGCGTAAGTTGTTTTTAATTTATTATGCTTTTAATGTCTGAAATTTCTCAAGTGATATGCCTTTCATCATTCCTAATATTGGAGATTTATATCTTCTCTTTTTTCTTTTTTTAAAAAATTTATTTTTATTTATT
>SJYX01011333.1:27243-59336 GCA_006410675.1 Oreotragus oreotragus | reverse complement strand
CACTGTTTCCACTGTTTCCCCATCTATTTCCCATGAAGTGATGGGACCGGATGCCATGACTTCGTTTTCTGAATGTTGAGCTTTAAGCCAACTTTTTCGCTCTCCTCCTTCACTTTCATCAAGAGGCTTTCTAGCTCCTCCTCACTTTCTGCCATCATGGTAGTGTCATGTGCATATCTGAGGTTATTGATATTTCTCCCGGCAATCTTGATTCCAGCTTGTGTTTCTTCCATTCCAGTGTTCTAGTTCTTAATTCTTACCTTCTATAGCAACAATTTTTGACAGTGTGTATGTCATTTCATATTGTTCTCAAAATATATACAAATACATACACACATAAATATATTTCATTATTATTTTGTTTGAGATTTTACTAAGATGAAAGAATAGCATGAACTTTGTCCTCCAACTAGGTCTTTATTCAAAAGTTTATTATAGGTATCATTTTTTTCAATCATACACTCACAAACCTTGTGTGCATCCCTGGGTGTATTCATTATCTACTTTTACTGCAATTAAAAAAAATACAAGAAAGGTTGCTTATATTGCTCTCTGAATTTTAATTTTAATAAATATTACCAAATATATTTAAATATATGTCTTTAAATATGTTACTTAAACCTAACTGTACTTAACAAAATCATTCATTTCTTCCATAGAATTAAAACATTTTAAACACTACCAAAAATTCTGTTGATATAATAGCTTCATAATATTTTATAAAATTGAATAGAATCTCTTTCTTATGGGAGAATTTTGCAAAAGACATTTTGGTTGTGATTTTTATAATATTAGTTGTCAGAAGGATATCCATCAAATGAATGAATAAGTTACAGTACTTTAGTTAACGCCATGCCTTTATTCCATTTACCTTCTCATTATCTTTATAGCAAAAAGTAATAAATTCTAATCTGACAGACACTTGGAATCTTGTTGCTGAACTCAGCAATGTTTCTTGTCACTTTTACTTTCCCTCAGGTGCTTTCATTTCTGTGTTAACTCCAGTATCCAGAAAACAATAAAAATACATTGGCAGCTTAAGCTGAAGTAAAGTTGATTTGGATGAGTTCTCTCTTCAGCTACTAATATTGAATATCTACTGTCGTAATATTAATATTAAAAATAAACTAATTTGTATTTGAACTCTCCTATGGGGATCAAAGAAGAGTTTTGCATCAATGTTATTATTTTTGACAGAGGCTTATGTCTTTTTGTTTTTTGGTTTTTTTTGCCATAATAATTGTTTTTTGTTTTAGGATAACAACCATTTTTTGTAACTTCCTTCTTCCCTTCTTTTCTTCCTCAGTGATTTTCTTCTCTCCTTCTCTCTCTTTTTCTGTCTTTTGTTGAATAAAACAGATCAGATGTTCTTACTGATTTTGAAAAAAATCCCCAAATCTGTATAGAGACCCTCTTGTATTGAAGGTAGTATTAATAATATGAGAGTAATAAGAGAATTGAGGTAGAAATGGAAGTTCCAACATAATGCTGATTACTGGTCTTCTGTTGATATAGTAGTGTTATAGAAGGGAGAACATTAGGAATAGGTTCTATGTTGAAGTGTTATTGCTACAACTTCCCAATGTCAGCACTCTCATGTGACTTTGATCTCTTATTACCCTGTAAAATCACATGTTCACAACTGTAGCCATCCTGCTACTTAATATGTGGTGTTAATCCTTAAAACTCTTCTTTATATATATATATAGAAAATATTATATATAATATATAATAGCATATATTTGTTAATCCCAGTCTCCCAGTCTGTCCCTCTCCCACTCCCTTGGTCACTGGTAACCATAGTTTGTTTTCTACATTGGCGACTCTATTTCTGTTTTGTAAATAAGTCCATTTGTGCCCCTCTTTTTTAGATTCTGCATATAAGTGATACCATATGATATTTGTCTTTCTGTCTGATTTATTTCACTCAGTACGACACATACACACTGCTGTATATAAAATAGGCAACTAATAAGGACCTGCTGTATAGTGCAGGGAAATCTACTCAGTACACTACAATAGCCTATATGGGAAAATAATCTAAAAAGAGTGGATACAGGTACATGTATAACTAGTTCACTTTGCTGTACACTTGAAACTAACACAACATTGCAAATCAACTACACTCTAATAAAAATTAAAAACAACAACAAAAAACTCTTCTTTACTCACCAAGTTTCATGCAGAGTTCAGAGCCCTAACTGTCTCCTAAGTATGTGACTTACCTGGCAGGCAGAGGCTTTCATAGGAGCAATTGTCTTAATTAGCCTGGTCCTCTCCTTCAGTGTTCTCTTTCCTGGCATTCACGCTGTCTTTCAGAAAATTAATTCTTACCTTTTATATGGTCGCTATGTAATAATAAAACCATTCAGACCTTCTGGGGTGGGGGAAAAAACCAGACACCAGTGCAGTGCCTGACACATGATTTTTCCCTAAAGACTAGTATTTTGAAGAAATTCCGGAGCATATTGCCACTTACAAATGGTTGTGGCATAGAAATGAAGAAAACAGAGAAATGAGATCCAAGAAGGGACGACAAAACACTGAGTAAATCTGTTTTCATTTTGATTTCTCAGTGGACACAAGGTACCAGGAAAAGGCACATCTTCCCAGATGTCTCCATCTTCCAACAGGAAAATGCCTTGCCTATTTTAGTAGACAAGTCTGAATCATTCTTTCTTTCATTTTTACAATGTGGAATGTAGAAGCAGTCAGACATTTTCTGGGAAGCTGATCTCTACCCCTCTCTGATTATAGACCTCCCTACTGGCATCTTTTTCCTCTCCCTACCTTTTATCTTTTTTCTTCCTTGTTTTCCTCCTTCCTTCAACAAACATTTCTTGAATGTCTACCATGCTGTAGACTCTGTTCATGACATGGCGATATATATATATGTAAACACAATGGGCAAGACTCTTGCTCCTGTGAAGCCTTACATTTTAAAGCTGGGAGGCAAATACTTAGGGACAAAATTTTAAGATCACTGTGGTTGCTATGAAGTGTAGTGTGATGAGCAATGAAGTATTGTTGAGTGTCAGATTGGGTGACTATGGAAGACCTACCTGAGAAGCTGTATGAACAAAAGAGAAAAACCATTCGTCTGGAGTTCTAGGACAGAGGGAGAAACACTTCTGAGGAAGGACTGAACTGGTGGAGGAGGCCCTTGTGGATGGATAGTGGATGAGATCCTGGAGGCCACTGTAAGTTCAGTGGGAGGAAAATGAAATGTTATAAGTAGCAAAATGCTAAGATCCTGATCTGGAGTTGGTTGCTGTGTTGAGAAAGTATTGTTGGGGATCAGCAGAGAGATCATTTCAGGGACAGGATAAATGAATTAGCATCATAATTAGGAAGACGAGGTCCATCTCTGAGATTTGTGTGTTGTGTGCATTAGTCATTAGTCATGCCCACCTCTTTGTAAGCCCATGGACTGTAGCTCACCAGGCTCTTCTGTCCATGGAATTCTCCAGGCAAGAAACTAGTCCGAGAACAAATGAAAAATCCTGACCAAACAACCTATCACCCCGCCCCCCTCAGGAAGCCTGGCATGGTTCAGTCCATGGGCTTGCAAAGAGTCAGACACAACTGAGCGACTGAACTGAACTGAGGACACTCTCCCTCTGTGCATAGCTTCATGCATACAAGTGAACACTACAGTCACTTGAGCAGGAAATTCCACGAACCCCTGTATTTGGGAATAGATGTGGAAATGGGCTTGTGGAGTGTTGAGAGGTATGAATGCCTTGACTCAACGATTCCTTGTCCTTACGGAAGGTTGAAGCTGGAGGTAGGCAAGAGTAGACCTAGTAAAGGTGGGAGCCCAGGGACAGGCATGCTGGTTGTTTAGCTTTAAGGGAAGTGCTGATGCCAATTTAAATAAGAAGTAAAGTAGAGATAGTGGCACAATTTGGAAGTAAAGTCAAAAGAGTGGTCATAGGGCCTTAAGGAAAATAGACAGTGTGTGTCTTCTTTGTCACGGGGAAAGTAGGCATAAAATTAGGAGGAGACTGTGACAAAACTGCGGTGTTGGAGAAGACTCTTGAGAGTCCCTTGGTCTGCAAGGAGATCCAACCAGTCCATTCTGAAGGAGATCAACCCTGGGATTTCTTTGGAAGAAATGATGCTAATGCTGAAACTCCAGTACTTTGGCCACCTCATGCAAAGTGTTGACTCAGTGGAAAAGACTCTGATGCTGGGAGGGACTGGGGGCAGGAGGAGAAGGGGACAACAGAACATGAGATGGCGAGGTGGCATCACTGACTCGATGGACGTGAGTCTGAGTGAACTCCGGGAGTTGGTGATGGACAGGGAGGCCTGGCGTGCTGCAATTCATGGGGTCACAAAGAGTCGGACATGACTGAGTGACTGAACTGAACTGATGACAAGACTAGAAGCCCACTAATACAGCAAATAAAACACCTCCCATTTGTAAACCTAATGTGTCCTTTGTGTGGAGCAGTTTTGTTGTTATAAACTCAAATAGACAGGAAGGAACCATTGCAGGAAAAGCATAACAGCATTCAAGTTTCAGAGACGCAATCAATGAATTAACTTCCTTTAAATGGGAGGAGGTAGAAGGTTAATTATCTGTCAGAGTGGGCTTGAATTTGACCAGATAGACCTAATTTCCTGAAACCAACTAGACATCTAAGCAGAGGGCAGTAAGGGGAAAGATTAAAGAGAAAAGGAGGCCATGAGGCAGGTTGTACAGTCTGGGCTGGCGGCAGGGGTTCAGAGTGAGGACCACAGCTCCTCCAAGGACTTAGGATGCAAAACAGACTCTCTTCATTTAGCTTTTAAAAATTATTAATTAATGAAAAAATATTTATTTCTGGATACAGAGAAGTATAAATAAAATTTACATTATCCTTGGCTTCATGAATGTCCAGGTTAATAGTAGGACATTGAGAGGGTGTGGGAGATGGAGAGAGATGGGTCTTGTTAGAGGAGGGGAGGATTCAGATGGTAAATAGCCACTGAGAGGAGCAGTGGTGGGAGTGTGTCCGTGGAGTGGACTTGAAGTAGGAGTAAGTGAGGATTTTTTTTTTTTTTCAAATGAGTGAATGAAATACTGATTCTATAGTTTAATCCTGTGCTATTACATTATCAACTGAAAGCTTCTCATTTCCCTCCCCAGATTGAAGAGTTTAGTGCCTGACTTAGAGAAAATTCTGCTTAGAGATTAGGCTAAGGCATCCTCATGTCCAACATAAAGAAATGCACAAATGAGCAGTAAAGTACATCATTATGAAAATCCATATAGATGGTGACCTAGCCTAAATGTAGAGGTGGAGGAAGAAACTGAGGCATACTCGATCCCAGGAAAGGAGAGAAGTGTTACAGACTTTCTGGGGAGAGGTCAATTTTCAGGCTTGGTAACATCAAAACAGCATTAACATAACATCCCATTTCACTGACTTGATTACATTTTTCAAGATGCTTACTTGCTCTTATAACTGGTAGTAAGATGATTTCCTTATATTTATTAGAAAAACAACTTTTATATTGAAGATCTGCAAATAAAATGTGTTGAAATATGGGGACATTTGGAAACTGCTTAGGTATAGTAGAGGTTAATGCTTTCAGTTATATCTTAATAATTACTGTCATCAGGTTTCTACCTTTATAGCTTTTTAATTGTTTAAAGATCATAAACCAGAAAATTTAGTACAAGCTTGAGAAAGGTCCTTTATGGTATAACATAATTTTATACTGATATTATCACTATAAAATGATTCACCAGAAAAGTGTCTTAATGGATTTTACTTTCCACACTTCTGATTAGTATTTTTACTATAATACTCTCTGTACTCTGCAGTGTGCTACAACATTGCTGCTAAATAAATATTTTTCTTTTATTTAAAGCAAGCATTTTAAAGTTTTACCTTTTATCAGACTTATCACGAGGATGCAGAACGAGGAATAGATAAGTCTGACAAAAATCAAGGAACAAAAGGAAGACTGTAGTCCACTGAGAAAAGCCAAAATTACTCCTCAGGACTCACAGGTTCTTTTCAGGTCAAATAATCCTCTTTTGACCAAATTCATTTGCCCTATTCAAATATGCCGAGACTATACTTATGAACCTCCGTGTGTGTATTGATATCAGGGGAAAGGACACATCAGAGAGCGTGAATTTCACCTTGTCTGTGTTCAAAGATTTAACTGCCACCTGTGTATTGAATTCTGAGATGTACATATCCAAAACTGCTCATGCTCTCTCCCTAGACCCACACTTATTTCTGCAAGGCAGTACAACTGTGGGTAATGCACAGATTTTTTTTTTTTAATAAAGCAAGAGGAAAGGAAGTCAGAAATGAATGGGGAGAGACCAAAATGTATTACATGTAGACTTTGTGCCACGGTCTGTGTTTGGCTCCATATTAAATTCTGTTTGCTCCATTGTGCCAAGTGGCACAACACTGATCACAAATAATCCCTGCCAGTTAGTAGTTGTGTTAACTTTTTAGTTGAAGAAATGATTCTGCTCCTCCCAATATTGCCCAGCTAGCAATAGTCTTCCTTAAATCCATCTAAATATAACACCTCATACATAAAAGGTTCAATAATCTCCAAAAGTCTTTGAGTAAAATGTAAGCTTTGGAACAAGATGGTCTTCATTTTGCCTTGTACCAGCTGTGTGAGCATCTGTGAGTTAATTACTTCTACAATTCACTTCCTTCTTCTTAGATTGCATAATGATCAAAGGGGTTAATATATGTGAAATGCTGAGAACTATGCCACATAAATGATGATATTTATCATTAATATTTTTTTTCTGCCTCTAGTTCATCTCTGTGGGGATGTCTGTCAAACACCTAAGCTAAACACTCAAGTATATGTCATCTCTCTCCCTTCTGCTTAATCTCCTCTCCCTGTCTATACCAAATGTTGACTATTACCCAGGTCAGGAATCTTGGTTTCCTCAGAATTCCACTGCATCTAGTTAGTTCCTCAATCCAGCAGTTCTGCCTCCTATACCTATCAAAAGTTCCATCACCTTCATCCCAGCTTCCTTCACCTGACTCAGCTTACACCAAGTCCAGACTGGACCTCCATAATAGCCTTCTGATGAACTTATCTTCCAACCTGTGCGCTCTTCTAGTCCACCCTTAACACTGTTCCCAGAGAAGTATTTCTGAGCTACTGATCCAGAAAACACAATCCTGTTCACCTTCTGCTTGACAATCCTTCCGTGGGTCTTCATTCTACACAGAAGAGCATTTGAACTTCTTGACAAGAAGTGGTTGGCACTCATGGTTACTTTCTTGCCTTTTGTCCCCTACCTCCTATTGGAATGTGTCACCTCCCCATTTTTATCCCTCCAGAATACTCTTGCTATAAGCAATATTGAAGTGAATGCTCATATTGTTATATATACTGTATTGTAACAGGCTTCCATGTCTTCGTGTATGTTGACTGCCTGCCAGAATGTACTGTCTAGGCGCTACTTTATCCACCTATTTCCTATTTGCCCCTCAGACAGTTGAAGGGAGCCTTATTTGTGACAGCTTTCCTGACTTCAACTCACCTTCTATCCCCCAAAAGTTAGTCATTTCTCTCTGTGCTCCAGTCAGAGAGGAACAATCAGTCCATCAGATCTGGCATTTGTTATGTTATCTTATGATTTCTTACTTATACATTAACTTTTGTCTTTACATGATCATAAGCTCCTTGAGGGCAGGTTTATAGCTTGTAATTTTTGCTTCCTTGTACCTAGAGAAGATCCCAGAATATATTAGACATTCAAATAAATATCTATTGAATTGGTGAATAAAATAATTTGATATGAGTGTTTACCTATTATTTCCTATTGAGTGGACATAAATCAATTCTATTTCTCAGGTTAACTGAGATGAGTAGAATTAATAATAATTTAAATATATGCATGTAGTTATATATATATTCAAATTTTTATGTTTTCTACTTGCTGATAGTCTAAGGATTCATTTATGAAATAGTGTACTTATGGCATCTGAAGAAACTTGCTATAATTAGAACTTAAGACAGACTAATGACAGAATTCTTTTGAATGTTTACTTCGCTCTTACTCATTTCTGATCTTAGGTAATATACTTTAACTTCCTCAGATACATCCTCACATTTAATATAATAATAAAATTTTATTTTACATGGATTTTGTGAGGAGATAATCTATTTACACAATACTTGGTACACTGTTGGACATGAAAGTAAATGCTTTGTAATTACTAGCAATAAATATCATTTATACTCAGAAGACACACTCCTCCCCACTGGAAACAAATATTCAGAAGTGCTAGTCAGACTAAGCAACTTTCTCTGCTCTTTATCATCATGTCGTTGTGGATGCTTAATCATTTCTGACTCTGTAACACAGTGAATTGTAGCCTGTCAGGCTACTCTATCCATGGAATTTTCCAGACAAGAATACTGGAGTGGGTTGCCATTTCCTACTCCAGGGGATCTTCCCGGCACAGGGATCAGATCTGCATCTCTTGTGTCACCTGCATTGGGAGGCAGATTCTTCACCACTGCATCACCTGGGAAGCCCTCTTTTATCATGATAGTAGTAGTAGTGTAAGTTGCTCAGTTGTGTCTGATTTGTGACCCCATGGGATTCTCCCAGCAAGAATACTGGAGTCAGTTCCATTCCCTTCTCCAGGGAATCTTCCCAACCCAGCAATTGAACCTGGGTCACCTTATTACAACAGATTTTTTTTATCATCTGAACCACTAGGGAAGCCCCTTTACCATCAGGAGAGAGGTCAAATTTGGGGCATTTTGGAGACTTCATATATATATCAGATGCTGTGCTAGTCTCAGAGAGCATAAAGCTGTGTAAGACTGAATCCTCAGTCTAGGATCTCATGTCTATGTTTTATTCTCTTCAAAATGTTCATCCTGGAATGCAGGATGGAAGCAAAAGAAAAGTAGAGAACTATCTAAATGTAAATTGAACTGAAATGTCAGCAGCACAAATGATCAATCAACAAATACCTATTACATTTCATCCCAGTGGGACTCACAGAAGAAAGTTTCATACTATTCACATGATTATTGTAAAGGAATGTTGGCAGTGAGTAAGGTGGGCCAGTGAATAAGTGATAAGGAAAGTATATGTAGACCACCCTATACATTATGATTTATAGGAAGTGAAAAAAATGGAGAGTTGTTCATTTGGAGAAGGAGGAAGACCATGAAAAAGTTTAAAATACTGCCCTTGCATTCAAATGATTTAACTAAGTTGCTGCTGCTGCTGCTGCTAAGTCGCTTCAGTCGTGTCTGACTCTTTGCGACCCCATGGACTACAGCCCACCAGGCTCCTCTGTCCATGGGATTTTCCAGGCAAGAGTACTGGAGTGGGGTGCCGTCGCCTTCTCCGGATTTAACTAAAGTTGTTTGCATTTGTGGAGGAAGAGCTTACTATCTCACTCAATAACCCATTTGTTTATTTGTTCACCTAATGTGCTCTAAATATCAAAACATATAGCAGACAGTGAATCGCAGTTTGTTGAGTAAATGCATGAGTAGCTAGGCACTGTTCTGGTGCTGACTACAGCTAATGAATTAAAAAATTCCTGCCCTCAGGAAGATTCTGTTTTAGGACTACTGGTGCTGCTGCTAAGTCGCTTCAGTCGTGTCCAACTCTGTGCGACCCCATAGACGGCAGCTCCCCAGGCTCCCCCGTCCCTGGGATTCTCCAGGCAAGAACACTGGAGTGGGTTGCCATTTCCTTCTCCAATGCACGAAAATGAAAGGTGAAAGTGAAGTCACTCAGTTGTGTATGACTCTCAGGGACCCCATGGACTGCAGCCTACCAGGCTCCTCTGTCCATGGGATTTTCCAGGTGAGAGTACTGGAGTGGCTTGCCATTGCCTTCTCCGATTTAGGAGTACTAATATTAATACTGTGTATTTCTCTTAACAGACTATCCACTAATATTTATTGGACAGCTGAGAAAGTCATCATTCTAATCTTTAGCTTTCATCTTACATTGTATTCTGTTTTTCTGATTTTTCATTTATGAGAACACTTATGACTTCATTGTCTCCCTCTCCTGATAATGCAGGATCATCTCCCCTGGAGATGTTTGTTTTAACACATCTGCAAAGTTTCCTTCGTGTTAAGTTGACTTACACAGGCCTGAGGATCAGGAGGTAGCCATGCTGGGCAGCTATTATTCGGTTCACCACAGTATGACCACATGGTTGCATACAATCTGTAGAAGTAAGAGAATTCTTACACAGTCAGATAAGGTGGCTATTTCTTCTTTTAACTTCTTTTAACTCAAGTCTGGTCATTCTTGTCAGCATTTGGGGTTTTAATAGTAATTTGGGTTGAGGATACACTTAGTTTCGTTTCAATAGGAGTTCTGCTGCCTTTTGTGCCAACTCACTAAGCATTGTGCCTTAAAGACTGTGCTGAAGGTCATATTGCAATATGAACACCTCCTATAGTACCCAGCAGTTCAAGTATATGGATACTGAGGGAGAATAGGACTCAAAATACATGGAGCCTTAAGCCAATCTATGAAAATGTGTTGCAACCATCAAACATGTTAAAATAATAAGCAAAGAAATGATTTTTCTTCTGACATCTGGTCAAAATTATTATTCAGTTCAGTTAAGTCGCTCAGTCGCGTTCGACTCTCTGCGACCCCATGGAGAGCAGCATGCCAGGCTTCCGTGTCCATCGCCAACTACCGAGGCCTTACTCAAACTCATGTCCATCGTGTCAATGATATCATCCAATTATCTCATCCTCTGTCATCCCCTTCTCCTCATGCCTTCAATCTTTCCCAGCATCGGGATATTTTCCAATGAGTTGGTTCTTCGCACCAGATGGCCAAAGTATTGCCGCTTCAGCTTCAGCATCTGTCTTTCCAATGAATATTCAGAACTGATTTCCTTTAAGATTGACTGGTCCGGATCTCCTTGCAGGGATTCTCAAGAGTCTTGTCCAACACCACCATTCAAAAGCGTCAATTCTTCGGCACTCAGCTTTCTTTATAGACACAAATCCTGCACTATAGAACAAACTACATTTTTTATTCTCTTTATAGAAAATGGTATTACCAAATTTTTCTTATATGAAGAGACAATGAGTTAAAAAATTTTAGAGAAAAATAGTATTTTAAACCTGTACCAAACAGTTCATGATAAAAATATTAGCAAAAATATTAGAAAATAATTTTTTTCTGGGTTATGTGATCTTGTGATCCTTGTCAGATTTAAAAATTTTACTTTTTATGGGTCTTTTATTATCTTGCATACTTACTTTGATACCTAAATGTTTTATTTTTTTGTCTTAAAGAGGATTCCATAGTTCTACATACACCTCCATCTTTGTAAGATGCAGGCCTCACAGAATCAGACTCTATGAAAAGCAGATTATCTATCTCTGTGTGTTTATCTATCTGCCTACCTATCTTTCATCTATCTATCTATCCACACACCTATCATATACCTAACTATAGGGAAATGTATAGTGCAACAAACTGATTTATGTGATTATGTTTGAAGGCTGGTTAAGCAAGTCTGAGATCTACAGGGAAGGTAGTGAAAAAGGGAAACTCCAGCAAAGGGGTAGCAGTTGTAGACCAAACCGTTGCTGGGGTTCTCTTTTACCAGGAAGAGTTTAGCTCCTTTTAAGGGCTCACTTGGCTAGAGTGGGCCCATTTACGATAATCTCTCTTCTTTAAAGTCAGCTACTCATACAGTCGCCCCTTGAACAAGATGATTTAAAGTGTGGGTCCACTTATACATGGATTTTTTTTTTTACACTAAGTATCATAATACTATACAATTTTTGGTTGGATCCACAGACAATGAGGGCTTACTATAAGTTACATATGGATTTTCAACTACTTGGAAGGTTGGTGCCCTAACCACTGTGTTGTTCAATGGTTAAGTATATCTGCAGAAATACCTTTACAGCAGAACTGAGATTAGTGTTTGTTTGAATAATCGGAAAAAGGTATGTGTCTGGAACAAAGTGACTGCTCCTCTCCCTTCCTTTCCCATAGCTAAGTCTAGTAAAACTGACACATCAAAACTCCATGACAATACCCTTAGTGTTATTAACGAAAATAGTGATGAGAGTTAGAAGAGCGCACTCCTCTTATTATGCTTTGTGCTTATTATCTTATTTGATTCACAAGTATCCCAGCCAGTAAATTCTTAGGAGCTGAAGCAGGCTAATCCCAGGTGATACAGTGGTAAAGAATCTACCTGCCAATACAGGAGACACAAATTAGATCCCAGGGTCAAGAATATCCCCTCAAGGAGGAAATGGCAACCCACTCCAGTATTGTTGCCTGGAAAATTCCATGAACAGAGGAACCTGGCAGGCTACAGTCCACAGTGTCACAAAGAGTTGGTCACAACTGAGTGACTGAGTAAGTATGCAGGGAATAACAGTAATTAACCATAGGAGCTTGGAAGTCACAGATCTAAGTTTAAGTCCAGTATTCATCACATTCAACCTGTATGACTTTAAGTGAATAACTGAACCATGGTAACCTCTTAGAGAGCTAATGCTTAAAAAAATAGAACGTTTAAATGAGATAATCCATGCAAAATGCTGAACACAGAGGGGTGACAAAACACTTGAATATTGGTATTCAAGAGGATCTTAAATATCAGCTATTTTCTACCAGATAACATAATTAATTCTTTTCTGTATCCCTTTTCATTTAACCTTCATAGTTATTGTTGGAAAGTTATAATGATAGGGCTGGGTGATTAGGAGATACTATGAGCTTTATCTTTTTAAAGTCACAGCAACATACCCGATCCTGTGACTCTTTATATATTATATAAGTATGACATGTATGTAAGTAGTCATATATGGATGTGAGAGTTGGGCCATAAAGAAGGCTGAGCACCAAAGAATTGATGCTTTTGACGTGTGGTGTTGGAGAAGATTCTTGAGAGTGCCTTGGACTGAAAGGAGATCCAACCAGTTCATCCTAAAGGAAATCAGTCCTGAATATTCTTTGGAAAGACTGATGCTGAAGCTGAAGCTCCAATACTTTGGCCACCTGATGCGAAGAACCGACTCATTGGAAAAGACTCTGATGCTGGGAAAGATTGAAGGCGGGAAGAGAAGGGGACGATAGAGGATGAGATGGTTGGATGGCATCACCAACGTGATGGACAGGAGTTTGAGTAGGCTCCAGAAGTTGGTGATGGACAGGGAAGTCTGGTGTGCTGCAGTCCATGGGGTCTCAAAGAGTCGGACACAGCTGAGAGACTGAGCTAACTAACTATGACATTTGGAATAATGACTGTAGCTTGATACTATTTTTTATTATATTCTACCTAGTTATGTACGCTGTTGTGTTGTATGAATATTTTATGATGTAGAAACAATGTCCCTAAAACCCAAATGTTTGCCTGAGGTCATTATCAATTTATAAATAACTTCTATTCATTGATCTCTTTGCAAGGAATGCAATCAGAAGTGTTAGTATATTACTAAAAAGAAACACTTCATCTGAAAGAAAGTTATCCTTACATTTTTCTAAATGAACTGTTATGCTAGATTTAGTTGCCCTGAATTGAGAATAGAGAGCAAATTATTAGACAAGAAATAAACCTACAGACTAGATATATTATAGTCCTGAAGAGGTCTATCTGTGATCTTTTAAAATTTGTCATTTGTCATTTAAAAATCCACATTGTGACTGAGAATCTCACCATTAACCGTCACGTAAACAAGATTAATCACAAAGTCATCCA
Organism: Oreotragus oreotragus; assembly: GCA_006410675.1. NCBI lineage: Eukaryota > Metazoa > Chordata > Mammalia > Artiodactyla > Bovidae > Oreotragus > Oreotragus oreotragus. The sequence continues at coordinate 45,612 of SJYX01011333.1, read as the reverse complement.
AGAATATGTAATTGAGAAAAGAGCCAATTGTGCCTAACTAGTCTAGAAAAATTTCCATTGTGAGGAACAAAACTCTTAGAGACACTTAGAAGCCTGCAGACAGTTGTAGAAGCAGAGCTGAGTTTGTGCCCAGGAGACAAGACCTCTGAGATAACTAATCAAGTCCCATGCTCCAAGCTGATGACTGGGTTTCACCGAGCATGATTGGACAGTCAAGCACTTTCCTACATCAACAAAACCAGCATTGACTTACCAGTATCCAGTAGACAGAAGACAAAAGAGGGGGAATTTCCAGGGTTGGCCTATTTATTTATCATGTGTCTGCGCTAATGAAAGAAGGAAACACATAAATTCTTGGCTTTCCTGCCATAATGACCCTGAACAAGGTAACAAGAAAAATTCTTCAAGCCTCTTTATCCAGAAGAATTCCATTGAGTAGACAGAGTGTGAAGGGGTACAGAGGGTTTAAAGGGCAATTCTTTCCCCTGGGAAGACTCACATACAGTTAGAGTCTAAATGTCTCTTATGTGACTGTGTATATGAAATGAAAAGTCAACACCATTGCAAAAGTGTATTTGAAGCTCATTAAGGATAGGTAGAACATTTTTTAAAGTAGAAAAAAAGATATTATGCATAGTCTAGTCATCCAAAGACAATCACTGATTCCTTCCCTTCAATATTTTTAATGCAAAATTAATTTTTTTCATTTATGTAATTGATCACATGATTTTATACTTTTTGAACTTTAACGTTCAATAAACATTTTGAGTGTTTTTCTATGATCTTTATATAATAATTTTTATGACTACACAATATTCTGTGATTGTGTTGTATTTGGATCTGTATGCTAAGATCTTCACACTATTGAAAATAATCACTATACATCTGTTTTACAGTATTTTTTTTTCAGTATTTAACATTGTGCTTGAAAGCATAGATGCTCAAATTGGATAAACTCAATTTTAACCACCTTTTGTTTGAATGACCTTGGAAAGTATTTCTACTCACAAAGTTTCAGTATCATCATCTGAAGGTTAAGATATACTTGCTAGTGGCACAGAGTTAAATGAGATAATAGACATAAAACAAGAAGAAATATGCTACCACATACTTATTGTTTGATAAATGTTAACTTTTATTGAGTTTGTTTTCCTAAAAGCAAGCAAATTATTGTTTGTTTGATACCTCTTGCCTAAATATGTTTTCAAACACAGATAATTAAGAACTAAACACATCAGTCAATAAGATATTTTAGATCGTGTTTTGTACTATGAAGGAAGTGAAACTGTAAGGTGTCCTGGAGTTTAACATCACTTGTGGTAATGGGTTAGAGGCAGTTAGAAGTTACTTTTGTTGTGGTCTTAGAATCCTAGTGAAAAAATTTTTGAGGAAACAGTAATAACACAAAATCCTGGTAGCAAGTTTGAGAAACAGAAAGTTGATGAGTGGCTGAGGCACACTAAGAATGAATATAGAGGGGAGGTCTCAGCCAGACCCCAAGGTCATGCTAGAGATCCCAGTGTGGTGTAGAGTGAGTGTACTGTGATATCACTGGAGGGTTTAAACCCCATGGTGAGTTAAATGTTAGCATTTGGCTACTGATTTTATCTTAGCTGAGATAGTTTAATTCCTTAGTTGGGTGAGCTGGGAGCAAGTTAACTAGCCTCTCTTAAACCATGGTTTCTTCATATATAGACTGATGGCAATAACAGGATCTACCTCCTTGGTTTGTTTTGAGGACTAAACGAGTTACAGCACGTACAATTTTTAACATTCTGCCTAGCACATAGTAAAAATTTAATACAATTTAGCCTCTCTGGCTAATTGTAGGTAGAACTTTGGTAAAGCCAAATAGCCTATTAATAGTACCTTGCCTCAAACTAAAGAGTATGCTGTTCCTAAATGGGTATTCAAGATTCCACTTGTAGAGAAAGAGAAAAAATTCCTCTCATATTATAACATTATCCCAATCCCTAGTTAACAAGATTTCAAAATACTATAAAGACTGGCTTAATCAGGAAATTTCAGGGCATAAATAAATCTTTGATAGGAATGTTAAATTTTAAATTACCATCTCTGACTTAAGTATTTTTAAAGTTAAGAATGTCTCTGTAGGGTCATTTCATGTGATGAAGGGATCAAGGAACTCAGACAAAGGCATGATTATCTAAGAAATAGAGAGATGAAACTGTAGTATCAGAGGAGAGTCCTTCCCATAAAACATTATTCCAAGCAATAATCAGTAAATGGCAAATTCAGGCACTAGCTTGTACCCTAATTTCTGTCTCATTAGATCACAGTCTTCTTATTCTCAATTTCAGGTCCGTTTTGCTCAATTTCCAATTTAAAATACACGACAGGGCCACATTTTAACAGAGGAAATGTGCTTATCTAATAGTTTAAATATTTGCAATTTATTTAAATAAAAATTTTCAAGTATGCCGAAGAGATGATGTGTACATACACACACTTATACAATACAGACACACACATATATTTACCTTCCAACTGCATCCTTCTGAGAAATGCTTCTTTTCCCCTCCTAATCATGAAATCCTTTTTGTCATTCCTGCAATTTGCTAACAAACTCCATTTGCTCTCTGTCTAATTTATCAGAGTTGGGACGTGTCCCATGCTGGGTCAATCAAAGACCAATACACCCTGGCAGAAGGTGATTAGAATGGGAAGAGAGGTTGAGCTAACCAAGGGAGGGCAGAGATTTTCTGGAGAGTTAAACTTGGAAATAGAAGGGTTAAGTCTTAGCTTCTCTGCAGGTGGAAATATGAGGCTTTAGAGAAGTGCTTTTCATGACATAGCCCTAAAAAAATTTCACCCATCCTTCTCTGCAGAGAGAAATATGAAGCTTTAGAGGAGTGCTTTCCATGACTGATCCAGCTTGGCTAGATCCATCCACCTTGGACTGGATGAAGCACAAGCTGGAATCAAGATTGCCAGCAGAAATATCAATAACTTCAGATATGCAGATGACACCACCCTTATGGCAGAAAGCGAAGAAGAACTAAAGAGCCTCTTGATGAAAGTGAAAGAGGAGAGTGAAAAAGTTGGTTTAAAACTCAACATTCAGAAAACTAAGATCATGGCATCTAGTCCCACCACGTCATGGCAAATAGATGGGGAAACAGTGGAAACAGTGGCTGAGTTTATTTTGGGGGGCTCTGAAATCACTGCAGATGGTGACTGCAGCCATGAAATTAAATGACACTTGCTCCTTGGAAGAAAAGTTATGACCAAACTAGATAGCATATTCAAAAGCAGAGACATTACTTTGCCAACAAAGGTCCATCTAGTCAAGGCTATGGTTTTTCCAGTGGTCATGTATGGATGTGAGAGTTGGACTGTGAAGAAAGCTGAGCACCGAAGAATTGATGATTTTGAACTGTGGTGTTGGAGAAGACTCTTGAGAGTCCCTTGGACTGCAAGGAGATCCAACCAGTCCATCCTAAAGGAGATCAGTCCTGAATATTCACTGGAAGCTGAGCTGAAGTTTTCAGCTGAAGCTGAAACTCCAATATTTTGGCCACCTGATGTGAAGAACTGACTCATTTGAAAAGACCCTAATGCTAGGAAAGATTGAAGGCACAAGGAAGAAGGGGATGACAGAGGATGAGATGGTTGGATGGCATCACCGACTGAATAAACATGAGCTTGAGTAAACTCTGGGAGTTGGTGATGGACAGGGAGGCCTGACATGCTGCAGTCCATGGGGTTCCAAGGAGTCAGACACGACTGAGTGACTGAACTGAACTTCCGTGACCCAGACTTTCTATTTAGTCTGAAATAGAAAGAAATGAGATCAGTCTGCAAAAGACAGAAAGCTGCATCAATGATAGAAAAACACACTTGTCTCCCATGTTCTGGAGTCTAGTTTTCTCTGAGGCTTTAGGCACATTTCCTTCCCTTGAAACTCTAGGGATTCAGACTTATAGAAAATAATTCTGTGCTTTCCTTTCCTTTTTTAGTACCTACTGCCCAGCAGATTATATAACTGCACAGTCAATGCTTTTCAATAAAAGAATGAGCACTGGAACTGGACTATACTTGAAATATTCTTTCAATACTTCTTAAATGTGTGAGTATCTGATAGAGTATGAGCTCTCTTTAATCCATCTAAACTGACTTTCTCTTCAATGAGGGCAGGAGGAGAAGGGGACGACAGACGATGAGATGGTTGGATGGCATCACCAACTCGATGGACATGGGTTTGGGTGGACTCTGAGAGTTGGTGATGGACAGGGAGGCCTGGCATGCTGCGGTTCATGGGGTTGCAAAGAGTCAGAGACGACTGAGTGACTGAACTGAACTGAACTGAACTGAACTAATGGAATAATGCCCATTGGCTACTTGCTCAGGGCGTTCCCTCTGCATGGGCACATCTCTCAAAGAACCAAATTATAGATGAGAGGAGTTTAAAAAAAGGAGCACATATTCTTGAGTTCTATAGTCTTATTTTCAGCAAATAAACATAGCTAGATGAATATCCTTCTCTACAGCAAGGCTATTTTCTCTCAGTAAAATAACTCATAGAAAGGGCCAGAGCCCACTCTTCTCTGAAAACTAACAAGCTATTCCTGTATTTTTCATTTCTATCCCTCTCTTTTCTTCATTCTCCATTTTTCACTCCCAATCCCCTTGTATAATTTTCGTCATGACCTTGTGTCATATCAGGGAAGTTTCAGTGCAGTTGGATGGTTACAATTTTTCACAGTTGTCACTTTCTGGTTACTGTTTCTAGGAAACTGACCTTGAGGAAAACGCAAGTCTTTCTGACAAGATTCCAGTAATATCTTTCCTATCTATGGTACATTTATAAGCCTTCACTCAAAGAAAGCCTCTTGTAGGCCAGGGCCACTTATTATGATTAAATTCTACTAGGTTTCAATTTTCAAGACTTATCTTTTTTTCTATTGCTCCATTCTTCCAACTTGGCAGAGAAGGTTGTATTAATGTTGTTCAGTCAGTCAGTTCAGTCACTCAGTCCTATGTGATTCTGCCACCCCATGGACTACAGCAGGCCAGGCTTCCCTGTCCATCACCAACCCTAGGAGCTTGCTCAAACTCATGTCCATCAGGTTGGTGATGCCATGCAACCATCTCATCCTCTGTCATCCCCAATTAATGTTTCTCCTTATGCACTAAAATGGGGAGGGAGATATAAGACCAACACTAGGTAATCAAGGGAACTAAAACAAGCTTCCTTTATTTCTTAATCTGACCTGAGCTCCAACTTTTTTTTTTCACTCCAGAACCCTGATTAGCAGATACATTCATTTCTAGGAATGAATCCTGTTTCTTTCCAAACTCCACAGGGAGCAACCAGGGAAATAAAGGTATTTCTAAATTATCTGTCTTTTTGACTGATAAAATTAACCAATCACAGTTTGCTTCAAACAATAATTGAGCACCTTGAGATATCATGATAGACATGAGGACATGTCAATAGACACTTGTTAAATTTTCCTGTATTACAAGTTTCTTGAAGATAAGAAAAAGAACTATAATTCTGAATCACTTGTCTTAGTGAATAAATAGCTTTAAAAAATGTGCCATGTAATTATCCCCATCCACCCTCTACATGGATATAAATAAATTAACTGTTTCCTATATTTATATCCTTTTTATTTCTATTTGAAGTTAGACCAGGTCTTAGCAAACTAAACCCAAAAGGGCAGGCAGGTCCTTGAAACTATAATGAAAGTCTGGATCTAATAAGAGCCAAGTATTTGGCCTCTTAACTGAGGGAATTTCTTCAGGAAATCAAGGATTTATAGGTCTGAGCAAGTGGCCATATTGAAGTCAGGAAGATTATGGACATATGCAGATTTTGACCTTAAAATAGAAACCCTGTGGCACTCAGTCATTACTCCTGGATGAGAGGGACTGCTCTCAGTTCTACCACCTACTGCACTGCCTTAACAGCTTGTCTCAGGGTCCCTCAAAAGGTCTTCAACAAGCTTTTAGTCCTGAACCCCTTCCTTTTCTTATTCTCAACGAGCATCGTCTTGTGCACATATATGTGTGTGGGAGTGTATGTGTAGATGTGAGTGTGTTGCTGGGGAAGGCTGGGACTTGGGAAGGTGGTGATATAGAGGCAATGGAAGAGACTGAATTGACTTGGGGGAGTTTTAATTGCTTTTTATTCCAAAGTAAGAGAAAAATCCTCCAGTTTCTCTGAGCCTACACTAATTTCCCACCTCCAGTGTTTGACTTTTTTCTTCCCCCTGGGGAACCTGCTTGCCTCTATTTTGACTTTTGTTCACCATCTACAGCTTTGAGTCAAATTCCAATGTATCCAAAACCAGAGGCCAAAGGTTAACCCAAAGCACATCCCTAGGTGCTTGATGAAATCTTAATCTGATCAAAGGTGACAATCTTTTTCCCAAGGCCAGATGGAGTCAGAGAGGTTCCCTAGCTCCATAGATCAAACCAGTAGTATGAGGGAAGGTGGAGAAGCAACAGTGACACCTTGCTTGTCCCAGGTGCTGACAGAATCATTCACTGTTGCTTGGAGACTGCAAAGACATGACAATGCCTGACTGGAGCCATATGCATATGTAGTAAATAGTTTAGAATGATTTTAGTTTTAAAGCTAGTTAAGACTTGTAGAGTAGTATGATTTAGAACTCTTTTTTTCACATTGAAAATTGGTAAACTGACTCTAAATTTCATTTGGAGGTGTACATGGCCAAGAATATTCAGAATTTGTTCTCCCCCAACCCAGGTTTATTGAAATATAATTGACATATAACACTGTGTAAGTTTAAGTTGTACACATGTTGATTTTTTACACTTATATATATAGCAAAATGATTACCATCATATCCTTAGCTAACACTTCCATTACATCACAGGAGGATTCTTAACCACTGACCCACCAGGGAAGCCCCAGGTATAGTAAGTTTACTCCCAAATACATCAAGTTGTATATACTAATTATGTTAAGCTTTATATATGTCAATCATACCTCAGTAAAGTGGTTTTAAAAAAACAGAAAGCAGAGAAGAGATGAGGCAGAGGGGACAGCAGAGAGACAAAAGAGTGAGAAGGACTCTGTCCACTGTTGCTGCCTTCAAAGATGGAGGACAGGCAGCCCCTAGAAGCTGAGAACAGCCTTCAGCTGACAGCTAGCAAAGAAAATGGGGTCTTAGGCCTACAAATGGAACACAATTTTGCCAATATCTTGTCTTTTTAAATTGTTTGACAATGTGCTGTGTGTGTGCTAAGTCACTTCAGTTGTGTAGCACTCTTTGCAACCCCATGGACTGGAGCCCACCAGGCTCCTCTGTCCATGGGGTTCTCCAGGCAAGTATACTGGAGTGAGTTGCCATTTCCTTCTCCAAGTTTGACAATGCTTTTTTTATTTTTCAATAAACCCTTTCAAGAGCAAGGAACTCAAGGAAATGAAAGTATGAGTTTAACAAAAACTTTAGCACATAACTTAAATTTTTCAGGAAAGTTAATTATGAAAGCAAAATTTGCACAAAATGTTTACATTTATGACCCACAATGAGACCCACAGTTAAATCACTGACCACTTGAAGATGAGGAGCTACAAATCTTCTGAAAAAACACCATCTGCCAACATCTTGAATGAGCTTGGAAATAGCCTCCAGAAAGGAATACAGCCCAGCCAACACCTTGATTTCAGCCTTATGAGACTCTTAAGCAGAGGATCAGGTGAGCCAACTGTGCTTCAATTCCCAAGTGCAAAACTTTGAGCTATGAAATTTGTGATGCTTTAAGTCACCTAATTTGTGATGATTTTTTACAGGAACATTAGAAAGCTAATACATCATTCCCCCGCCTGAATTTCAGTTTCCTCATTTATAAAATGGAGACAAATACAGATTCAAGAGGTTCTTGTGAGAATTGGTGGCTCAGTGGTAAAGAACCTGCCTGCTAATGCAGGAGACATGAGACATGGGTTCCATCCCTGGGTCTGGAAGATCCCCTGGAGGAAAGCATGGCAACCCATTTCAGTATTCTTACCTGGGAAATTCCATTGACAGAGGAGTCTGGAGGGCTATAGTCCATAGGGTCGCAGAGAGTTGGACAAGAGTTAGTGACTAAATAACAAAAATATGTAGACCATTCAGGTATGACCTAAATCAAATCCCTTATGATTATACAGTGGAAGTGAGAAATAGATTTAAGGGCCTAGATCTGATAGACAGAGTTCCTGATGAACTATGGAATGAGGTTCGTGACATTGTTCAGGAGACAGGGATCAAGACCATCCCCATGGAAAAGAAATGCAAAAAAGCAAAATGGCTGTCTGGAGAAGCCTTACAAATAGCACTGAAAAGAAGAGAGGTGAAAAGCAAAGGAGAAAAGAAAAGATATAAGCATCTGAATGCAGAGTTCCAAAGAATAGCAAGGAGAGATAAGAAAGCCTTCCTCAGCAATCAATGCAAAGAAATAGAGGAAAACAACAGAATGGGAAAGACTAGAGATCTCTTCAAGAGAATTGGAGATACCAAGGGAACATTTCATGCAAAGATGGGCTCGATAAAGGATAGAAATGGTATGGACCTAACAGAAGCAGAAGATATTAAGAAGAGGTGGCAAGAATACACAGAAGAACTGTACAGAAAAGATCTTCACGACCCAGATAATCATGAGGATGTGATCACTAATCTAGAGCCAGACATCTTGGAATGTGAAGTCAAGTGGGCCTTAGAAAGCATCACTAAGAACAAAGCTAGTGGAGGTGATGGAATTCCAGTTGAGCTGTTTCAAATCCTGGAAGATGATGCTGTGAAAGTGCTGCACTCAATATGCCAGCAAATTTGGAAAACTCAGCAGTGGCCACAGGACTGGAAAAGGTCAGTTTTCATTCCAATTCCAAAGAAAGGCAATGCCAAAGAATGCTCAAACTACCGCACAATTGCACTCATCTCACACGCTAGTAAAGTAATGCTCAAAATTCTCCAAGCCAGGCTTCAGCAATATGTGAACCGTGAACTCCCTGATGTTCAAGCTGGTTTTAGAACAGGCAGAGGAACCAGAGATCAAATTGCCAACATCCGCTGGATCATGGAAAAAGCAAGAGAGTTCCAGAAAAACATCTATTTCTGCTTTATTGACTATGCCAAAGCCTTTGACTGTGTGGATCACAATAAACTGTGGAAAATTCTGAAAGAGATGGGAATACCAGACCACCTAACCTGCCTCTTGAGAAATCTGTATGCAGGTCAGGAAGCAACAGTTAGAACTGGACATGGAACAACAGACTGGTTCCAAATAGGAAAAGGAGTACGTCAAGGCTGTATATTGTCTCCCTGCTTATTTAACTTATATGCAGAGTACATCATGAGAAACGCTGGACTGGAAGAAACACAAGCTGGAATCAAGATTGCCGGGAGAAATATCAATAACCTCAGATATGCTGATGACACCACCCTTATGGCAGAAAGTGAGGAGGAGCTAAAAAGCCTCTTGATGAAAGTGAAGGAGGAGAGCGAAAAAGTTGGCTTAAAGCTCAACATTCAGAAAACGAAGATCATGGCATCCGGTCCCATCACTTCATGGGAAATAGATGGGGAAACAGTGGAAACAGTGTCAGACTTTATTTTTTTGGGCTCCAAAATCACTGCAGATGGTGACTGCAGCCATGAAATTAAAAGACGCTTACTCCTTGGAAGAAAAGTTATGACCAACCTGGATAGTATATTCAAAAGCAGAGACATTACTTTGCCGACTAAGGTCCGCCTAGTCAAGGCTATGGTTTTTCCTGTGGTCATGTATGGATGTGAAAGTTGGACTGTGAAGAAAGCTGAGCGCCGAAGAATCGATGCTTTTGAACTGTGGTGTTGGAGAAGACTCTTGAGAGTCCCTTGGACTGCAAGGAGATCCAACCAGTCCATTCTGAAGGAGATCAACCCTGGGATTTCTTTGGAAGGAATGATGCTAAAGCTGAAACTCCAGTACTTTGGCCACCTCATGCGAAGAGTTGACTCATTGGAAAAGACTCTGATGCTGGGAGGGATTGGGGGCAGGAGGAGAAGGGGACGACCAAGGATGAGATGGCTGGATAGTATCACGGACTCGATGGACATGAGTCTGAGTGAACTCCGGGAGATGGTGATGGACAGGGAGGCCTGTCGTGCTGCGATTCATGGGGTCGCAAAGAGTTGGACACGACTGAGCGACTGAACTGAACTTTCCTTTTCCATCACCAGCATTCATTTTCATGCCTGGGTGTATCCTTTGTAATCTGCTTTTTTCACTTTTCACAGAATCATCTAGCCATAGAGGACTTAAGGTGACATACTGTTTACTACCAAGAGAAATTATAGGCCTTTCTGTATATGGCTGTATGCTAGATGATTTGATATATGTTGATATATATTACTATGTTTTGTTTTACCCTAAATTGCATTGATGCTTTCCATTCTTGCATTCCTGGAAATGGCATTGAATTCTACTGAGTATTATGGCTTCTGCATTGTTGTTCAAGTCAATCCCAATTCTTTCACTCTTTTTATTTTATTGGAGTATAATTGCTTTACAATGTTGTGTCAGTTTCTGCTGTACAATAATGTGAAACAGCTACATGTATACGTATATCCCCTCATTCTTGAGCCTCCCTCCCTTTCCAGCATCCTGCCCTTCTAGGTCATCACAAATGAAGCAGATTTCCCTGTGCTATACAGCTGCTTTTAATCTGGGGAAATTCAGTCACTAGGAAGGTTAGCATCAAAGGAAATATATTGTAATTAAAGTACAACTAGACATCCTTAATGTGCAGTACAATTCAACTTTAGGTGATTTTGAAGAAAGAGAGATGGAGACATTAACATTGTCATCCATTTTCAAGTTCACAACATCCACTCTCTCTCTCTCTCTTTTTTTTTTTTTTTTCCGAGAAAGACTGTGTCAGCCCCTTTTACTCTCATCAATTCATCCATTCTGGGGAACTTTCAGTCACTAACTTCAGCCTCTCCTAATATTTTCCCTCTGATTTTCCCTATCTCTTTCCTAGGAATATGTGTATAGGAGATAGAGAGGATCATAAGAAATAGGAGAACAAACTAAGAAATAAGTACTTTCAATTCACCTCTAAATGCCTGAGAGGACTTAGAATGATACATTTTCATAAATAGTCACTAAAATGAATTGACAAGATTATAGCTAAGGCAAATACTATGTAGAGTTAAACCTAACAACTTTTTTTTTTTTTCTAAAAAAAGGAAGGAAATTTAATTTGCCAACAAACTATTTTAATTGTGTCAATCTTGCCTGTTATTTAAAGGATGAGCATTTAGGAGACTGAGGACATAAAGGCTCTGGCAAATATCTCACTGGTTGAGCTATGTATACATAACTTCCAGCTCTAATAGTCTCTGATTTTAATCTTGAAAATTAAATGTGGGCTTTGCCAGGACAAACCTGAAATGCCTGAGAGTGTCAGACAGGGGCCTATGAAAGGAGGCTGATGTGTGGTCCCTTAGTTTTGGAGACAAAAGGTGCAGGCAAGGAGAGAGAGTGGCATGATGACTGTGTGTGTGATTATATATTTTGCACGTTGGGAATTGCTCATATTTTCCAAAGAGGGACAGATATCTGTTAGCCAGACTCCTGCTAAAATCTAGTGTAAGTGCATCTCCTTTCTTCACTATATAGAAGCTTTTTTTTTTTCCCTATAGAGGATAAAGTATGCACACAATGTCATGATAAGAGAGAAAGCTTATACCCACTTTCTTGCCTGAACAATTAATAAGCACCATAATTCACCTGAATGATCCTAACCAATAAAAAGCATTTCAAATTGGCCTTCATTTTTTCTAAAATCTAACACCAGTGGTTTGTTTTCATTTAATCTGTATTAGATGTTTTACAAAGCATGAAAGGTCAGAATTAGTAGAACTTTTTAGTAAAGGGTAATTGCATGAAAATATTTCCATTTCCCCTTTATGTAAGGCTACCAAGCTCACCTAGGAGAGGCTTTTTGCATTCTTTCAATTTTTGTGTTTGCTGCTTTCTGAATTTGCATAAAATTTCTTTTATTGTTAAAGCTAATCCAAGTTGAAATTGGAGTCTCCCAGGGAATTAACTGTGGCTCTTTGTTTGACCTTATAGAATTCTAATTCTAGACTAAAGGGCATTCATCAGGAAAAATGGAAGTTAAAAATTTTTTGCTATATGCCAATTTTAACTAACTTTTCTTCCTCTCTATTTTCTTTGATTTTAAATGACTTTCCCTCTCCTCTGCTTTCTCTTGCTTAGGATTACTAATTATTATACCTTGGTGTAGCTTGTTTTCTTTCTTAGATTCTTGGCCCTTTCCCCACCCCCACTCATCTCTGTTTTCCCTTCTTTTTAGCCCCCAGGGGCAACCTGGCTAAGAATTTGAGTTCTAAGATGAAGGGTAGCAAGGCATGGAAGTGAACTGCTGAACCTTTGGCTTGTTCACTCTTGATTTATGTGTTTCAAAAAAAAAAAATCTCTGGATTTTGAAAAAAGCAAATCTGGGAATACTGTTGAGGATAGACTTTGGCACCAGCACTCTCTTCTAAGGCGGCGTTTGTGATGACTTCACCCCTTTAAAATGTGACTCTTATGATAGCACTCACACATGCCTTAGGTCGCTTGAAGGAAACGTCCTCTGATTCAATAAACAATGCAAGCTTTCTCCATCCTCCCATCTCCAGACACTTCTTGGTCAACACAGTGTTTACAAAAATGGGTAAGAAGAAGGGCTGAGTAGCTGGATTGTTAGGAGGGAAAGGACAATTTTTTTGTGTGGGGTTCTTTTTTTAATTTTTATTTTAGGAACATGCACCAGCAAATGAGACAGCTGCATGGAGTCTTATCCAGTTGTTCCTTTAACTCTGCAGTATTATCAATGGATAAAGGTTAATTTGCCAGTTGTTGTAAAGCACACCAGGCAATTCTGAATGTCTGCTTTGATATCTTACTTTCCAATGCATTTCTGGCTTTCTAAGTCCCATTTCAACAATTCTGCCAAGCAGATGAAAAGGAAAAAAGAGAAGAAACAAATTAGAATGCAGCAATAATTTTATGCAAATCTTATTGTCAGCCACAAAGTAATCCATTTTGTATGCGGCAGTTTCTGCATATGCTACTCAGAAGCACAGGGTCAAGGGTAGACACAGCTGCCTAACAAAGTAGAAATGATAAAATAATATGAAACTACTATGACTAATAAATACATGAAAAATGTTTATTTTCAGATCTTAAAAAGTCCTTGCTGTATGGAGATAATTTTAAATAATGATTCTCAAGGGAAAGGCAGGGGGTACTGATATACATTGAGTTACTGCTACATGCCAAATTCAGGACTAAGATCTTTGCATGTTTAACCTCATTAGAGACTCACAGCATCCCTGTGAGATTAGCCTCATTTTAAAGACAAGTAGACTAAGGCTCAGAGAAGCCAAATATCTTGACCAGGATCACACAACTAGGAAGCAGCAGAGTTGCGATTCTAACTGATACCTGTCTGTGTGTGCTGTGTGTTCAGTTGCTCAGTTGTGTCTATTTGTGATGCCACGAACTGTAGCCTGCCAGGCTCTTTTGTTCATGGGATTATTCCGGCAAAAATATTGCAGCAGTTTGCCACACCCTCCTTCAGGGTATCTTCCCAACCCAGGGATCAAACCGAGTCTCTTGTGTCTCCTGCGTTGGCGGGCAGATTCTTTAATACTAGCACAACCTGGGAAGCCCCTATCTGCATATACTTTGCCTGTCATGTATTTTGACAACATAGCTCATGTATCATTATATAGCAATTCATTGTATCATTATTTTAGTTCTTTTCATCTATAAAATTTCCAAAACAAGTACAAACATAGAAGATTATATATGTCAGGGCTCAAGTTCATGAACTGGCTGTCATCACAGCCAACAAATTAATAAACTGTACCCCAGTTGACACTTATGTTCTTAATTTTACTGACAATTAATGGCTTCTGTCTTCACCAAGGGCTTCTTAACACATCAAAAATGCCTCCATCCCCCTATAAACAGTTAGTAACCTTGACCAACCTAGATAGCATATTAAAAAGCAGAGATATTACTTTACCAACAAAGGTCCATCTAGTCAAGGCTATGGTTTTTCCAGTGGTCATGTATGGATGTGAGAGTTGGACTGTGAAAAAAGCTGAGCACTGAAGAATTGATGCTTTTGAAGTGTGGTGTTGGAGAAGACTTTTGAGAGTCCCTTGGACTGCAAGGAGATCCAACCAGTCCATTCTAAAGGAGATCAGCCCTGGGTGTTCATTGGAAGGACTGATGCTAAAGATGAAACTCCAGTACTTTGGCCACCTCATGCGAAGAGTTGGCTCATTGGAAAAGACCCTGATGCTGGGAGGGCAAGAGGAGAAGGGGACAACAGAGGATGAGATGGCTGGATAGCGTTACTGACTCGATGGAAGTGAGTTTGAGTGAACTCCGGGAGTTGGTGATGGACAGGGAGGCCTGGCGTGCTGTGATTTATGGGGTTGCAAAGAGTCGGACACAACTGAGTGACTGAACTGAACTGAACCTTGAGAATGAAAGAGTAACATTTCTCATGGGCCATGAGTTTTTGATATGTGACTTCGCATATACATTCCAACTCAAACTATTGCTGCAAAATGGTTCTTAACTCCTTCTTCATATTTCATGAGCTGTGTTGTCTGAATGGCACACAGAAAACCCAGAGGTTGTGTAATAATTTTTCTGGTTCCATCCCTGATGAGCTGTGTGACAAATTAACATTATTAGTCTGTTCCCTGGAGAAAGAAATGGCTACCTACTCTAGTATTCTTGCCTGGAAAATTCCATGGACAGAGGAGTCTGACAGGCTACAATGCATGGGGTCATAAAGAGTTGGACATGACTGAATAACACGTTTTTTCCTCATCTGTAATATGAGGATAATATTACTACCGACTTCAAGGGTTTTAATAATTAATGTGGTAAAGAAGGCAAAGTTAGTATAGTGGTTGGTAGATAATAAACACTCTAGATGAGTTATTAGTGTCTATGTTGCTTCAGTTATGGGCTTCCCTGGTAGCTCAGCTGATAATCTGCCTGCAATATAGGAGACTCTGGTTCAATTCCTGGGTGAGGAAGTACCCCTGGAGAAGGGATAGGACACCCACTCCAGTATTCTTGGGTTTCCCTGGTGGCTCAGATGGTAAGGAATCCGCCTGCAATGTGGGAGACCTGGGTTTGATCCCTGGATTGGGAAGGTCTGCTGGAAGAGGGCATGGCAACCCACTCCAGCATTCTTGCCTGGAGAATACCCATGGACAGAGGAGCTTGGTGGCTGCAGTCCATGGGATTGCAAAGAGTTGGACATGACTGAGCAACTAAGCACAGCACACAGGGCAGCTTCAGTTACTAGAAAGCAGTGTGCACAGTTGTTTAAAAATCTGGACTTTGGGATCAGACTACACCAGTTTGAGTCCTAGCTTCATAATTTGACATTTGTGGGACTTTGGCCATGTTATTTAACATCTCTAAGAGTAAATTCCTTAGATGTAAAGTGGGACAACAGTGATATTTTCCTTTTTCACTACTGAGAGCTTTAAACAAGACACTGCACATAAAGTATCCAGCATGTAGTTGATATTCAGTTAGTGTTATTTGTCCCTCTTCTCCCCAACTGTACAACCAATCATACAGACAAACATTAAAGATTATTGCTGTGATAATCTTTAGTGTGGACAAGGACCATGTATTGACTCTTCAAAAATTAGATATAGGAAATTTTCCCACAGATGTCATATATTAATGCTTTGACTGATTTCCCATGAAAATCAAAGAGCAAAGACAAGACTTCCCTGGTGGTCCAGTAGTTAAGAATCTGCCTGCCAATGCAAGGAACATGGGTTCAATCCCTGGTCTGGAAAGATTCCACATGCCATGGGGCAACTAACCCTGTGTGCCATGACTACTGAAGCCCACACACTCTAGAGTCTTGCTCTGCAACAAGAGAAGCCACCACAATGAGAAGCCTAAGCACTGCAACTAGAGAGTAACCTCTTCTTGCTCTAACTAAAGAAAGCCTGCATGTAGCAACAAAGACCCAGCAGAGCCAAAAATGAATAATAAAATAAAATTCTAAAAGTTATTAAACAAACAAACAACAAGGACATTACTTTTTTTTTTTAATTGGAGGCTAATTATTTTACAATATTGTAGTGGTTTTTGCCATACATTGACAGGAATCAGCCATGGGTGTACATGTGTTCCCCATCCTGAACACCTCTCCCACCTCCCCCTCCATCCCATCCCTCAGGCTCATCCCAGTGCACCAGCCCTGAGCAGCCTGTCTCATGCATTAAACCTGGACTGGCGATCTAGTTCACGTATGATAATATACATGTTTCAATGCTCTTCTCTCAGATCATCGCACCCTTGCCTTCTCCAAGACTCCAACAGTCTGTTCTTTACATCTGTGTCTTTTTTGCTATCTCGCATATAGGGTCATCATTATCATCTTTCTAAATTCCACATATATGCATTAATATACTGTATTGATGTTTTTCATTCTGACTTACTTCACTCTGTATAATAGGCTCCAGTTTCATCCACCTCATTAGATAACTCCAGTACTTTGGCCACCTCATGTGAAGAGTTGACTCACTGGAAAAGACTCTGATGCTGGGAGGGATTGGGGGCAGGAGGAGAAGGGGACGACAGAGGATGAGATGGTTGGATGGCATTACAGACTCTATGGATGTGAGTCTGAGTGAACTCCGGGAGATGGTGATGAACAGGGAGGCCTGGTGTGCTGCGATTCATGGGGTCGCAAAGTCAGACACAACTGAGCGACTGAACTGAACTGAACTGAGCTACACTTGCAAAAGTCTTTTCTTTGGCCTCCTTTGGTGGCCAAAGTTTTGGAGTTTCAGCCTCAGCATCAGTCCTTCCAATGAACACCCAGGACTTATCTCCTTTAGGATGTACTGGTTGGATCTCCGTGCAGTCCAAGGGACTTGTAAGAGTCCTCCAACACCATAGTTGGAGGAGTCATTTATTCATTTACAGCTGGATCACATTCAGAAAACTAAGATCATGGCATCCGGTCCCATTACTTCATGGCAAAAAATGGGGAAACAGTGGAAACAGTGGCTGACTTTATTTTTCTGGGGTCCAAAATCACTGCAGATGGTGATTGCAACCATGAAATTAAAAGACACTTACTCTTNTTTTTTTTTTTTAATAAAGCAAGAGGAAAGGAAGTCAGAAATGAATGGGGAGAGACCAAAATGTATTACATGTAGACTTTGTGCCACGGTCTGTGTTTGGCTCCATATTAAATTCTGTTTGCTCCATTGTGCCAAGTGGCACAACACTGATCACAAATAATCCCTGCCAGTTAGTAGTTGTGTTAACTTTTTAGTTGAAGAAATGATTCTGCTCCTCCCAATATTGCCCAGCTAGCAATAGTCTTCCTTAAATCCATCTAAATATAACACCTCATACATAAAAGGTTCAATAATCTCCAAAAGTCTTTGAGTAAAATGTAAGCTTTGGAACAAGATGGTCTTCATTTTGCCTTGTACCAGCTGTGTGAGCATCTGTGAGTTAATTACTTCTACAATTCACTTCCTTCTTCTTAGATTGCATAATGATCAAAGGGGTTAATATATGTGAAATGCTGAGAACTATGCCACATAAATGATGATATTTATCATTAATATTTTTTTTCTGCCTCTAGTTCATCTCTGTGGGGATGTCTGTCAAACACCTAAGCTAAACACTCAAGTATATGTCATCTCTCTCCCTTCTGCTTAATCTCCTCTCCCTGTCTATACCAAATGTTGACTATTACCCAGGTCAGGAATCTTGGTTTCCTCAGAATTCCACTGCATCTAGTTAGTTCCTCAATCCAGCAGTTCTGCCTCCTATACCTATCAAAAGTTCCATCACCTTCATCCCAGCTTCCTTCACCTGACTCAGCTTACACCAAGTCCAGACTGGACCTCCATAATAGCCTTCTGATGAACTTATCTTCCAACCTGTGCGCTCTTCTAGTCCACCCTTAACACTGTTCCCAGAGGAGTATTTCTGAGCTACTGATCCAGAAAACACAATCCTGTTCACCTTCTGCTTGACAATCCTTCCGTGGGTCTTCATTCTACACAGAAGAGCATTTGAACTTCTTGACAAGAAGTGGTTGGCACTCATGGTTACTTTCTTGCCTTTTGTCCCCTACCTCCTATTGGAATGTGTCACCTCCCCATTTTTATCCCTCCAGAATACTCTTGCTATAAGCAATATTGAAGTGAATGCTCATATTGTTATATATACTGTATTGTAACAGGCTTCCATGTCTTCGTGTATGTTGACTGCCTGCCAGAATGTACTGTCTAGGCGCTACTTTATCCACCT